>PVLC010036914.1:0-15532 GCA_004027655.1 Graphiurus murinus | reverse complement strand
GGCTGCATACACCTGGAATCCTAGGACTTGAGAGGCTGAGACAGAAGGATTGCAGGTTTGTTGCCAGCCTTGGCAACTTAGTGAGACCCTCCACAATTTAGCGAGACCCTATTTCAAAATAAAAAAGAAAATAGGGCTGGGGATGTAGCTCAGAGACAGAATGCTCCCTGGGTTTAATCTCCATGTGCCACAAAAAAAAAGAAAAAAAGTTTTATTCACAACATTTATTAAAGCTGATAAGGCAGACCCCCCCACCCTCCCAATGGGGTTTTCTAGTAGGAGAAAGAAGTTGGGCTCAACTCCAAGTATGACAAGGGAGAGTGGAACTTAAGGAGCAGGGTGGGGGTCAGTGGATTGAAAAATTACCAAGAGGCAACACCAAGGCTAGGGGTATCTGATTAAACTGACTTGACAGAATTCTTGCTGATGGTAGTCCAAGGTGATCAGACACCAAAGGTGGATTTTTGTGAGACTGACTCATCAGGATTCTTGTTAAAACCAGCCTAAGCCAGCTAAAGACAGAGTCCAAGGTCTGAGCCTAGTGAGAGGGCTCAGAGGAGTCCAACTGAAGTTTGGTCAAGGAAAGAGTTTTTGCCCCCTCCGTGTGGTCTCATCATCCCCAAGTTTCTCTATTGCAAGTGGCTGGCTTTTAAGAAAGCAATAGCAAAAGCTGAGGCCCCAGTCGGAGCAAAAGCACTTTTGTTGCCTTTCTAATTGGTTCAAACAAGTCACAAGGCCAGACTCAAAGGGAGTGGAAATATTCTTCATCCTTGGAAGAGAGCAGTAAAACATCTGTGTTCATCTTTCATCCGTATGGTACCATACTTGCATTCAAGTTCCCAGAAAGTATTCTGCAAGAGAAAAGGAAACCTGGAGAGGAAATTCTATTCATGATCAATCAAAATTAGCTCCAGAAACACACACAGCAGTCCTTATTACTGGACTAAAGGTGAAACTGATTACTCATGTGAAGGCAAATTTCGGTTCCATATAACAATGATAGAAAAATTGAAGTTTCTGAAAATGGAAGCAGTATCATGAATGTTCAATTGTTTACATCATTCAGAATTAGTACTTCATGCATTTGTATCCTCTACCAGTTGCAGTTGTGGAGATATTTTCCAAAGAACTGCTTATTTACAAGAGGGATCTGATGTTCATCTTTTCACCTGAGTTTTACCATTGCATCATCCCTCTTGAGAGCTAGTATTAGAAGGTATTTTTTTTTTATTGCAAGGCATTGTTTCCAAAAAAAGTATTTATCAGAACTTTAATTCCACAGGATGTTAATAGGTGTTATATGGAAAGGAATTTATAGGTTGCAAAAATTGGGAAACTCTAAGTAGAGAATAACTAGGTTTCTTTACTGCTGGGCTCCTTAGGGCATTTACTATGTTAATATATATTGTGACTCGTAAAATATTCAGTGTTTTCTAGTCTTAATATTATTATTTTAGAACTGGGGACTGAACCCAGGGGCATTCTATCTCTGAGCTATACCTTCATCCCTATTTTATTTCTTATTTTGAAACAGGGTCTTGCTAAGTTGCTGAGGGTCTCGCTAATTTGCTGAGGCTAGCCTTGAATCTCTGATCCTTCTGTCTCAGTCCCTTAAATACTGGGATTACAAGCATGTGCCACCACACCTGGCTTTTCTAGTGATAACCACAGAGATAAAGGTATACCTTATATTACTATTGTTCCTTAGCATATTCTTGGTAGAAATGTTTCAAGTAGAAATAAGGAAGAGAAATCTTGAGAGAGAATTCTATTCATGATCAATCAAAATTAATTCCAGAAACAGGTGTAGCAGTAGCCTTAGCACGTAAAAAAAAAATGGATATCCTTCAAGCAGATCTTTAGACCCAACAATATACTACACTAGTTGTGCTTGTCAAAAGTCAATAGTATTCGGATACAAAGGTTTGAAACACTTTAAACAAAGATTCTTTGCAAAAATTATTGCAAATTTATGAAATTTAACCATCCAAGATCATCAAAGATTGAATAGTTGAAATAGTAATTTAGAAAGGAAGACTCAGAAGAAGTTTTTACCATTTTCCACCCATTTGGTTTTATAAATTAAGCTTTTAAATCCTTAGGAATTATAATTTAGACTGCAAGCCGTGTATTAACATATTTATGATAGGCAACTTTTAAGATGGGTTTCAATTAGCCCTATCCTCTGGTATTTATATCCTTATATAATCTCCCTTGAGCTTGGGCTAAACATAGTGACTTGCTCCTAAGGAATAGAGTAGAGGGGGAAAAAAAGATGGATGTTACTTCTGATACTAGGTTACAAAAAAGGCTGACTTCTGTGTTATTTACTCTCTTGCTTGCTTGTCCATTTTGAAGAAACTAGCATTCCTGTAGTGAGCTGCTCTAGGCAGAGGCTCACATGGCAAGGAATTAGGATACTTTGGGACCACCAGTCCTTGAGGAGTTGAATCCTGCTGACATGACTGTAGCCTTAGGAGAGACTCTGAGCTAGAGAACTCAGATAAACCATGCCCAGATTACTAACTCCCCAAACCTGTGAGATAATATATATTTGCTGTTATAATGCACTCAATTGTGGGTTCATCTGTTAGACAGCAATAGATAACTAGTGCAGTATTCAAAGAAGCACTTAGGGCCGATGCTATATTTTTATCTAAGTAAAGTTTTGCATACAGACAAGAGAAGGACTAGAACACTGTGGTTAAATCATGCTTTAGAATGTAGCATAGAAAAATGCTGATCTAATTGGGAAGATACATAGGGGATCTTGAAGCTAAAATCTAGGTGATAAAAAAGCTTTGAGTTTTCAGTGACACTTCCAAAGTAGCTATCAGAAACATGAAGCATAGCACTTGATAATTTCATGGCCCAGGGAGAGAAGATAATGGGAAGAGAGTCCATAAATCAAATACTTGATGACGTGGTACAACAAATATCATTCAGAATTATTTTAACTTACACTCACAATGAGAAAGGTACTTTACATCATGACCCGGAGCACATATTCTCACACGATCTCAGAAGAAAGCCATGAAATGTCAAATGAACAAAATGAAAGCATTGAAACAATGACCCCTTATTCCAATCCTGCCCTGAAGATGAATCCATCACTCTTTTCAAGGGTGTAAGCTGTTTACCTTTGAAGGCCTTGGATTGTTGCTGTATATTATTTTATTTTTGTAGAGAATAAGGTGATTGGTAGGGTGGATGAAGTTTAATGGAAGGAAAACCAGGACAGAGGTATAACATTTTTCTTTTTTGAAGTGTATATCTGAGCACATGAGTTGATCAGGAAAATTAAAAGAATGGGAAGCCAAATGTAGATCCACAGAGCACAGTGGCCTCCGCAGTTTTCCACAGCTCCTTATATTTCCTTCTGGAAGCATCAGAGGGGAGGCATCTGCCATCTTTTGCTTTTTCGGTAGGTTCTCTCACCTTCAGAATGGTGGAGAGAGGGATGGTGGGAAAAGGGGGGAAGAAAAGGGCTAGGACGGCAGGATTCCTGTGAAGTTTCACACATTACATGGGACGTGGGACATAGCGTCCCTTAACTTTACCTAAATTTTGTTTCTAACATCTTGATTTGAGTGCATTGTCTTTGTGGCAATAAAACCGGAACTATAGCCTCTGCATCAAATTTGACTAACACTAAAAATAGATCAGTGAGGTTGGAAGAAGTGGCCCAGCTTCTCCTTCCTCCTTTTCATTTCATTTCAACTTGAATGAGAAGGAGGTGGCTCACACAATTAGCCAGAACAGCAACTGGCTGGATGTCTGTGTGCTTCGAGCCAATTATGATTTTTTTTGTGTGTGGGAAAGTGTCCAATTTTTAAGTCTCAGTCATGTAGAGGTGGGAGGCAGCTGGTGTGAATGTCTGTCTGCAGGGTATGTGCACACTAACTGATCAATATGGCATGGCAGCAATGTGCTTATTCAAGAAAATAATTACCTCAATTTTTTGCGTGTGCTAGCTTAAAACTTCATCTGCAACACCTTAAAAAACAAACAAAAGAAGAAAAAAGAAAAGCCAAAGCTATTGTCATCAAAATATTTAGAGTTCTCTCAACCACTTCTAGTGAGGTATATCAGTAAATCAAGTCTGAATGACTTGAGTTTACTGTCTCCTCCACAACTCTACTGTCCTCCCCTCAAGTCTCTTCACTGTCATCATCATTTTCTCTCGTTTTCAGAATTTCTTGACTTCATCTCTTCACCCCTTATGTCCAAGTGGCCACCAAATCCTGCTGTACCTACTTCCAAATCATTTGTCCATTCATTTATTCTTGTATTTGTCGTGCACTTACACATACCTACTGTGTACCATGCTCTGTGCTGGCACAAAGGATACAATGATGAATTAGACATAGTTTCTACCATTACTGTGGAGGCCCAGACAAGAGGCAAGTGAACAGGCAAATTCCACTGTGTCCATGCTATTGTGAGAAAGGTGCCGGGAGTCTATGGAGACAAGTCTAGCTTTGGGTTGGCAGAGAAGACTTCCTAGAATTGATGAGATAGTAAGGTTCAGAAAAATGTAGCCAGAAGAGTGATTTAGTTATTTTCCATTCAACAAATTTTTACTGAACAATGACTGTGGGAAAGGCTTTATATTAGACTGTAGAGTTAGAAATATAGGCGTGATCCCTGCTTTTCTAGGGCACAGAGGATGTTGGAGATACAGACACAAAAATACAGGTAAAAAATACCCGTCATCCATCTATCTAATATAACTATCAGTAAGGCCCTCCAAAGGGCCACTTTTCTCTAATATATACTGTACTGGGAATTAAAAAGTACATCATTTTTCCAAGTAAAAAATCCCAACCAATCCAATGATCTCCCTACTGCTCCCCTTCTATGCTCCAGAATTCCACCCAGTGAGGAGGGTACAGGGAATACATTTTCCTGCACTTCCCTCTCTCTCTCTACGCTTCATAATATAGCCACAGAACCTAGACCGAATGGCTGGGTAATGAAAGATTATATTATAGGAGGAGGACACAGTAAAATTGTGAGCTAAAATAGTCCTTCTTCCATAGTTCACAGGAAAAGGGCCTAATTTATACATTCAACAAAGTTTTGCTAGCTGTTCCTTGAAGTACCCAAGACAGATAAAAATCTCCTAGCTATGGAGATTTTATTGGAGTGAGAGGGAAACAGATAAGAAATAAGTAAACATATATGCTGCCAACATAATTAGAGGCAGACGAAACGGCAATACTTCTGATAGGTTTTCTGGGAAGGTGTCTCTGTGGGATCACTCTGAAGGAAGTGATAAACATGTTTGGGCTGAGATTTGAGGGGTGGGGAACAGCTGGCCTGTGAAAAGGCAGAGAATGGAGCGGCAGAAAAGGAGCCGCTTGAAACTTCCCAGGGGTCCCCTGGCCTCAGGTCTTTTCAGGTGTTTCAACTAACTACCCCTGCCCCACTGAGGAGTGAACCCAGGGGCACTCTACCACTGAGCTATATCCCCAGCCTTGTTTATTTTCTATTTTGAGACAGATTCCGACTAAGTTATCCAGGCTTTGAACTTATGATCCTCCTGCTTCAGTCTCCAGTAGCTGGGCTTACTGGAGGGCGCCACTGCGACCCTGCTTCAGCTATCACTTTCTAACCTCCCCTTCCTCACAACGTGGCCCTCCATCTTTCAAGACAACTCAGGCCGACCCACAGGTATTGAGTTCCCCCAGGCTGGGCCTGCTTCAAAGAGGCATTTAGTCAGATCCCTGGATGGCAGGCCCTGTTTGAATCAACCATCTAGGGCCTGATTGTGAAGGCTTCTGATTTTGGGACCCCACTGTCCAACCCCATTGTCCAGGAACTCACTGAATGAATTATTAATACGAAATTATTTGTTTTCCCTTCTTCTAGTCATCTGCTGCTATTTTTTCCAGACCATATACATATATTGTGATACTGGGAAATGAACTCAGGGGCACTCTTCCTCCGAGCTACACCACCAGCCTTTTCTTTTAATTTTTTCTCTTGAAACAGAGATCTCCCGAGGCGGCTGAAAACCTCCCTAAATTGCTGAGGCTGGTTTCAAACTTACGATGATTCTCCTGTCTCAGCCTCCCAGTGCTGGGATTACAGGAGTGCGCCATCAAACCAGACCATATTGTTATAGACCTCCATTATATTAAGGTCAGACGGCCACGGAACAACTTCTCAGCTGTCGTAACGTCGTTTGCCTCTTCTCAGACACGTCGCTCCGCAGAAGCCTGGAATTCCGCGGGCCCGGGGTGAGGCCGCCCGGATGACGTCACGCGGAGGTGGGCGGGCTCCGCGCGGGCGTGACGCCACGGGGGCGGGCCTGTCCGCCGTGAGGTCACCTGGTGGGCGTGGTCAGTCCGAATCCCCAGTGTCGTCACGGGCGGGGGCGGGCCCAGAGCGTGTCAGCGCAGCCGAATCAAAACAAGCCGGGGACCCGCCTTTTCCCTCCGGCTCGGGAGCGTCTCGCTCGCGCCCCGGGCCCGCGGCGCCCGCGCGGCTGCGAGCCTCGGGTGGCCGCGTGCGGGCTCCAGCCAGCCGGGGAGGGCGCGGCGGCCGGGATGGCGCGGCGCGGGCCGTGCGGCTAGACGGCGCCTGAGGAGCCGCCGGCCCGCGCCCTCCGCGCTCCGCTGAGGCGACTCCGCGCGGGGCGCTGCCTTCGCTGACGCCGGGCACCTGGACGCTCGCGGGCGAGATGCCCAACCCCAAGAGCAGCAAAGGCGGCCGCAAAAACAAGCGCGCCAACAGCAGCGGGGACGAGCAGGAAAATGGAGCCGGGGCCCTGGCAGCGGCGGGCGCGGCGGCCGGGGGGGCCCTGGCGGCGGCGGCCGGCTGCGGGGCGGCGGCGGCGGGCGCGGCGGGCAGTGGGGGCGCGGCGGGCGCCGGAGGTGCGGGCACCGGCGCCGCGAACGCCGCGGCAGGCGCGGGGGCTGCAGCGGCGGGGGAAGCCAAGAACGGTAAGACGGGGCCGGCGGGGCGGGCGCCAACTTCCTCCCCGTCGCGGCGGGACGGCGCGGTGGCGGGGCCCGGGTGGCGCGGGCGATGCGTGGACAATGCGAGTCAGGAAGTGCGCACCCCGCCCCTCTGCCCCGCCGCGGCTGGCCTCTGCGCTCCGCACGCCAGCCCGGCGGCGGGGACAGACCTGCGGGCCCTGCGCGGCGTCGGCGCCGGGGACCGCCCGTGCTCCCACCCGGCTCCCAGGGGCTGCCGCAGCGCCGCCCTCCCGCCCGGCCCGCGCTGCCGGAGCCCGGGTGTGTGCTCGGGGCTGGAGGAAGGAAGGAAGGAAGGGAGGGAGGGAGGAAAGGGCTGCCCAAGTTGAGAAGAATGAACCGATTGAAAAGTTAGGCACCAGTTCATTCTATCCTGTGCTCCCCCCGCCCACCCGCCTTTCCCCCCAGTGAAGGAGAGCCTTAATTCCCTGCAAATCCAGAGAGCTGCGTGGGTTGCCACAGGTAAAGAGGCCCGAGACTTTTTTTTTTCCCCTGTAGGGCGTGTGTGTGTGTGTGTTCGTTCTTTAATTCTCTGGCTCGCTTGAGGAAGGAAGAGAATCTGAACTTGACTTCCGTTCCCAGCCCAGAATTAAAAAAAAAAAAAAAAAATCATTCTCTGTATAATTGGGTTTCATATTTTAAAAAAGAAACCTGATAATTTTGTGTAGTGCTTGAATATTCTTTTTGAGGGGACATGGAGGGAATAGCCAAGATGTGACAGGATTTCTGTTTTCAATAAAGAGACAAGGTTTTCCTTATAGGGTGATGGGCAAACACTTACTTGAACAGGTCTTTGAATTCCTGTCTGGTCAGGCAGTTTTTCAGGGAAGAGAATGTAGGTATATTTTAATGAAGGCAGATTGGGATCGTTATATCTGGCTTTTAACACAGCTTTCAGCTTTCAAACCCATTCTTTTATGTGGATCAGTCACTTTTTGAACAGGGCACCTGCACTTAGAAGAACCCCCGCAGTGCTTAGAACATAGGTTGAATGTAGCCTATTAGAAACACAACTGTAGGCCCCATTGGCTGCCTGTGCAGTTTCGAAATAGGAAGGTTTATAATCTGAAGATCCTGAGTTTGAAATAGGAAGGTTTATTTATTTATTTATTTATTTATTTTTGGAGCAAGCTTACGTCCTTTGTGAATATTTGATAATGCAACTTTTGGCTAGCTTGTATTCTCCCATGTTGTATTCTCCCATGTGCTTTTGTTTTCCTAGCTCCAACTTTCATTTTGATAGTAATGTAGCCAAGAGGAAGGTGCCTAGACTCTGGCTGGGTAAGAGAGATTCCTGGCCCAGCCCTTTAGTCACCTTGGGAAGGTTGGTCATTCACAGTCTCAATTTCCTCATCTGTAAAATTGAAGGAAAAGAATTACATTGGCTCCTCATAGGGTTATTGTGAGGATCAGAGTTACCAGATCAAGTCCCCAGTTCTTGTTATGTGTGTAACTAGCTCAGTAAAGTTTCTCATAAATACAGTGAATAATATGTATTACTTATTCATTAAGTACAGTAACCACTGACAGTGTTACAAGTACTGTGTGTGTGTGGGGGGGGACTTTGGGGATACGGTGGTAATCAAGGCAGGGCTTCTGGGGGTCTCATGGAGCTCGCGTTCTTGTTTTCAAGGTGCCTCTGCTGGTTTTACCATGCTATTTTTTGCCTACAAGTTGGTGATTGGTTCTTTTAGTCTTGCTCCAAACAATTTGACCACTTTAAATTGGTGTGAGGAAGTACTTTTTCTTAGGCAGGTGGTACCTCCTAGTTCAAAAACTTTAAACTGGTTATGATGTCCCTATTATTAGTCTTTTTTGAAGTGGTAATGACATGCAGGTAGATTTAGCAGTATTGTGTATATCATTGTGAGGCTATGTATTGGACTTGTTTATTGAATAAATGAGTAAAAAAAAAAAAAAAAAGAAATAGGTAAGCATTGCCATTATCAGGGTCACAGAAGCTACAAACTCAGAGCAGTGAGCTGAGTTTTGGGATGCTGATTCTTGGTTCTGATGTGTGATGTCTCAGTGAATGATTCACCTAAGTTTGAAGAACCTGTCCCTGCATTTTTGTCAGTGATCAACGACAAGGAGCAAATGCTTTTTAAGTGTGTGTGTGTGTGTGTGTGTGTGTGTGTGTGTGTGTATAAAATGTATAATACAGGGGTATGGGAGAGGTGGCATTGGTGAATGTTTACAGGAAGCGGCAACAGATAAGTAAATTCAGTATTCGTAAGGCCAAGTTATTTCTGAATTTTAAAATGACATTAATTGGATCATTTTTAGTCCCTTCCTCCCTCCTTCCCTCCCTTCCTTTCTTGGTACTGGGGATTGAATCTAGGGACAGTCTATCTCTGAGCTGCACCCCCAGCCCTATTTTATTTTGAAACAGGGTCTTGCTAAGTTGCTGAGGCTGTGGAAACTGCAATTCTGTCTTAGCCTCCCAAGTATTGGGATTATAGGCATGCGCCACCACGCCTGTCATCTATTTTTAGTATTTCTAAGTATATTTAAACTTTTTTTTTTTGGTACTGGCAATTGAACCCAGAGGCATTCTACCTCCAAGCTACACCCCTAGACCGAATTTTATTTATTTGGAAACAGGGTCTCACTTGCTGAGAGCCTCACTAAATTGCTGAGGCTGTCCTCGTCTTCAATCTTCTTGTCTCAGCCTCCTAAGTACTAGTATTACAAGCATGCACTACCATGCCTGGCTATATTTAAAGGTTTTACTTAACTTTGACACTAGATATTGTGATTATGACTATTACAAATCAAATAATTATTCTAAGGAATAACTGTTAGCACACATTTATATTTTGTTAAACTTTTAAATGGTTAATTCTCACTGATTGCCAGTTTTTATCTATATCTTCAAACATGCAAATTTAATGACTTCAAGTTAATAGTTTTTTATTTGTAGTTGTTTAGAATTTACAAAAGGGCTTTATGTCTTGTAGCTATTAGGTGGTGTAGCGAGCAGGATAGAGTAACATTAGCTTTTAGTTGTTCTTTTTAGGTAAAAATAACTACTTATTCTATAAAAGAAGGTTGCTAGCTAGGGAAAGCTTGGAGAGGCTATGGTATATTTGTAATTGAAGAAGTTGAACTGGGTATAGTTGTGCCCTTGAATAAGTGGAATATTAAATGTAAGGATATTGTACCTCTTAATGCATTTCTAGGAAAATTTTGAGATACTAGTTTATGAAGCTTTTGCAGGCATTGGAATAAAAAATAAGGGGGCATGAGGAAGTGCCATCCTCCTCCTACGTAGTAAGTATCTATTTGCACGTACTGTAGCATTTTGGTTGTAGGTGTATAAGATTTGCCAATCATTTTTAGGATCTAGTAATCATGCAGTAGGTTATAACTATGTAGTTTCATTCTGAAATTCTGCTTTCATTAGGCCTCTGCTGTTTTGCTTCAGGCCTAAAACTATATGGAACATTGATTATCTTATATCTAGTTTTTAGTAGGCCAGAATCCCAATAACTTTTGAATTCCTATTTTGTGAGGGAGCATGCATGGTTCACCCCTCTGCTCCTCCTGACTGTTCCTGGAACTCCTGAGCTGACTCTGCCTTAAGGTACTCCACAACTTTTTCTACCACATGGAATTGACCTTGCATTGAAGTAGACCTAAGTTCAAATCCTGGCTTCTCAAATTTTTAGCCAAATGTCTTTGGGCAAGTATTTAATTTCTCTGAGCCTTAGTTTCTGCATATGTAAAGAGAAATTATTGTACCTACCCATACACATGAAGCAGGCTTCATGTGTAGCAAGATACCTTCTTCATGTGTAAAATCTTTATGCAGTGCCAGACTTATAATATGTGCTTATGAAGTGTTAGCTATTGTCTTAGGTTCTGGAAATTACCTCTAAGACAGAGATTTATGTGCAGGAGGTTTACTGCAGCATGCTTTTGACTAGTAGGAGAGGCAGGGAAGCAGAATTGGGCAAAGGGAAGAGTTGGTTACAGATGCACCTGTAACGGGGACCTCTAGAGGTGGGGTGGCCCTTCAGGGTTTCTCATCTTGAGACTAGTCATTTGGACTTGTGCTGCTCCTAGAAGAGGGTATGACTTGAGGGGTGGCATCTCTTATTCCTACTTAGACTACCGGTACCCTGTAAAATGCAGGTATGGGATAAATATTTCTCTCTAACAACTGAATAGGCCTTGTGGGTCAGACTAAGAATTAACCACCATTCTTTCCTTGGGAAAATGTACTTGTTTTTGGAGCACCACCTGTTCCCTATGAAGAAGATTTGTATTTTGTTGCATACTTAGGCCACTAAATATACTTTCTATTACCCCAGGTTTGTAGTGTATTTTAAATAGTTTTTCTTTTTGGATGTTTAATTCTTATCACATTTATAAATCAGAAGAAAAATGAGGAATTTGCCTGCTGTTTATTTTCAAATCAAGGAATATCTGTCTGTTGAGGGTCTAAGGTATGTAGAGCAGTATTGTGATCTTGGAAGACATATTCTTGTCTTATCTAGAAGTCAGTTTTTCCAGGCCATTAAAAATATGTGCTGCTTTTGACATTGTCTTTTGAAATTCAGCTTTGCAGTGTGGATTGGTAGAAAATATTGCCTCATCCATCAAAAATTCTTCCTGTGCACTTTACATATTATAGTGAAGAACTGCTCTGTGCTCCACTAATGGCGCTTCATGCAATCTTTATTCTTTGTCTCTTTTTTCACTTGTTACAGGACCTGTGCTTAAGTTTTAGAAACTAAACCTTCTATGTCTGCTTTGCTATAAGTCCAAGAATATATATCATTCCAAGGAGAATTGAAAACAGGAGATAAAACTAGGCAATCTCTTGTAGCTTAATCCTCCTATATGTTTACTTCAGACTTTTAGCTGGGTAATTTAAAGAACTTGAAGGAGCTGGGTGTGGTGGTACATGCCTGTAATCCCAATACTTGGGAGGCTGAGATGGGAAGATCACAGGTTTGAGGCCAGTCTCACCAACTTAGTGAGATCCTGTTTAAAAATAAAAAAATAGAAATAATAAAATAGGGCTAGGGTTGTAGCTCAGGAGTAGAATGCCCCTGAGTTCAGTCCTTAATACCACACATAAACACAAAAGGTACTTGAGGGTAACAGAGAAATTTTAAGGGGGAAAAACAATCTATCCTGACTGATTTTTTAGCAGATTTATCCAATTAAAATATTGTGTTATTTTATCAGTAATAAAATGAACAATGTGGAAAATCTATAAGAAGAAAGGCCAAAATCTTTTTTAATTTCTAGTCAAACACATAATGCTACACTTGGAGGTCACCATTGTTAACATTTTGATAAATATTCTTGCCACCTTCTGATTTTTTTTCATTTAGACCTTTAAAAGTACATACATAGTTTTCACAAAAGGATCATATATAATCTGATTTTTATACTTCATACTTTGTGGGCCTTTTTGCAGAGCAGCAAATGTACAGGTGTATCTTTTTTTTTTCTGGTACTGGGGATTGAACCCAGGAGTGTTCTATACCTCCAAACTACACCCCCCCGCAGCCCTCTTTTATGTTTTAGTTTTGAAATGGGGTCTTGCTAATATGCTGAGGGTTTCATCAAGTTGCTGAGGCTGGCCTTAAACCTGTGATCTTCCTTTCTCAGCCTTCCAAGCTACTGGGATTACAGGCCAGTGCCACCATACCCGGTATATCATTGTTTGTAATGATTGCATAATATGCTGTTGTACATCTGCACCTTGGATAATTTGATCATTCTGCTCTCATGTGTCTTTAGGTTCCTTGGCAATTTATCCAATTCTGTCTTAGTCCATTTCGGCTGCTATAACAAAATACCACAGACTGGGTAATTTGTAAGCAGTAGAAATGTATTTCTCACAGTTATGGAGGTTAGGGGTCCAAGATTAAGGACCGCATGGACAGATTCAGTGCCTGGTGAGGGTCGGCTCCATGGGTGAGATTTTCTCACTGTGTCTTTACAGGGCAAAAAGGGTAGAAAGGGTGGATTTGCTCCATCCTTGAGGGCAGAGCTTATATGGCCTAATATCCTCCTGATAATTGCCTCCTAATACTGTTGCATTGGGAATTAAGTTTCAGCATGAGTTTTGGAGGGAACACAAACTTTCAGATCATAGCCTGCCCTTAGGTCAAATTCTTACCTGCATACTTGGAATGTAAAAAATAGGCATATTTTTATGACCTTTGATACATGTTGACAGATTGCACTGTAGAAAAGTTGTATCAATTTGTAATTGCTTTGCAGAGTGCTTTTCCCCATGGCTTTGTTGGTTCCTGGTTCTTGTTGCTTTAAAGGGATACTGAAGTATTGCTGGCACTCCTAAATGTCTCAGCAACAGTAGGATCCCGCTTGGATGTAGAGTCCGGAGCAGATGCTGTCTTACCTAGAGACATCCAAGCTAGATTTATATCTGCTGGGGATGTCTGTGGTCTTTAGTGATTTAGTAACTAAGAGAGATTCAGCAAATTATTTAATATTGATGAAAATTTTAGTAGCTAATGAAGAGTGATGATGCAAGCTTACACCTTTGAGAAGTAAGGCCTAGAGTTTTTAAAGTTGTAGTCACAAAGCATGGGGTTTAAATAGAGGTGAGTGTAAAGCTAAAGCAAATTACTAGCAAAGTGACTTTGGGGGCAGAACCTTCCTTAGCCTCCATTTGTCTAAGTGCAAACCTTTGGGGGTGTTTTGGAAGGGAAACAATTTATGTGGAAGATCTTGGCAAGGGCCTGGCACAGAGGCATAATATATCAACAATAGTTAAGTCTGTTCAACCTTATCCAACTACAGAACTTGTCAAGCCATCATGTTCTTTAGAACAGACACTGAAATTACGATGGTGGTGAGGTCTGTAAATTCTAACATGGAGACAACTCTGGCATCATGCGGGTCTTTATTCAAACAGTGCTTTGACTATAAGCAATCTGCTTTTCTTTCCTCTTCATCTCTGATTGGAGTTTAACTGGAAAAAATTAGATGATTTAGCAAAAAAGTAAAACGCTAAGTGTACAAATAATTATATTTTCCTTATATAGAAATAAATGCAAGTAGTTTATTACATGTACTACATAAGAGCAATTGTGAAATAAAGAACAGGAGCATGTGGGGTGGCAGAATATTTGGTTAAATATAGGGATTGGATTTGAAGATGGAGAAGTGAAATGGGTATGTGAAGTTTTGAGTAGTTGAAAGGAGGTGAGGAACTCAGGGTGACTTTTGGAATCAGCCATGGCTTAATGAGAAGTACATGGTACACCTTTCCACCTCTCCAGGTAACAGTTGGAGAATTTATTCATTAGTTTCTTATTAATTTGTTTACTTATTCATTGTTTTGTTAGCATACTCAACCATTTATTAAACACTTGTTATATGTTTATTGTCTTTTTTTTTGTATTGAGAATTGAACTAAGGCATTCTACCTCCAACCTAGACCCCCAGCTCTATTTTATTTTGAAACAGAGTCTTGCTAAGTTGCTGAGGCTGTCTCGGAACATGTGTGTAATCCTCCTGTCTCAGCCTCCCAAATACTGGGATTATAGGTGTGAGCCACCATGCCTGGCTTTCTAATTGTCTTTGATGACTGGAAGCATGTTGAATTATACTTGAGGGCATCAGAATCTACACCCTCAGGGGTTCATGGTGAAGCCTGCAAGAGAATATAAAAACCAGGAGCCATGATAATGTGCTGTGGGTGCTCAGTAAAAAAAATTAATTTGTTTCCTGGAAGAGGGGATGTTTGAGCTGGGTCTTGAAAAAAGAAAGAAGGCTTGCTCTGAAGGTATTGGAAGGATGTTCCAAGCAGAAGGAGGTGGGAAAGGACCTTGAGTTCTGATTGCTGCCAGGAGTTGATGTGGCCTTTTGGAGGTAGGGCTCATAGCTCACAGGGGAGGGGCTGTGAGGTCAAACTGGATGTTTTGTAGCCAGTGGAACATCATGCACACTATCCATCAAGCTTTGCAACCAGGGAAATGGTCTGCATCTGCACAAAGGAATTATCATAGGTAGTTGACAAGCTTGTTTGTTATTGAATATTTTAACAGGATGGGTATCTTTTGATGCAGTCTATCAGGGATTGGAGATGGAACCTGCCAGGGACCCTTGATTATGATTTTCAGTGAAGCGGTGGGTACACGGCACACAGCTGACAGCCACAGTGCCTAGGGAAGCTGTGGAGAGTTTGTCTTATTGTGGGCTCTAGCATCCCTGTGCTCCCCGATGCCATCACAGGAGGTTAGCTAATTGAGGTTAACTTGAGAGAACTAAATGCCATGGGGGTGGGTGGACTCATCTGAGAAGAAAGGGTTTTCTCTAGAGGTCTGTTCTCCTCATTTTGGTAGAAATTATGTATCTCTGTGCCTGGTTGGACTAATTCGTCATTTTATCTTTGTCATCTTACTAGTCTTAAAGCAGTAAACTCAGCCAGGCCTGGTGGTACACATCTGTAATCCCAGAACTTGGGAGGCTAAGAAAGGATCACAGGTTTGAAGCCAGCCTCAGCAACTTTGTGAGGCTCTTAGCAACTTGATGAGACACTATTTCCAAATAAAAAA
>PVLC010036913.1:0-15222 GCA_004027655.1 Graphiurus murinus | reverse complement strand
ACTGAGTTATACCCCCACCCCTTTTTAAATTTTGAAGCAGGGTCTTACTAAGTTGCTGGGGCTGGTCTCAAACCTGTGATCCTCCTGTCTTAGCTTCCCAAGTACTGGGATTACAGGCATATACCACTGTACCCAGCTATGGCTATACCATTTTGTATTCCTAAAGCAGTGTCAGAGCTCTAGTTCCACATCCTTGATAGCACTTACTATTATCAGCACTATTTTTTTTCATTCTATTAGATGTGTAATATTATCTAATCATGGGTTTAAATGGTATCACTCTAATGGCTATTAATGTTGATTTTGACTTTTTAAGTTTGTTAGGTGGGCATGGTGTCTGATGCCTGTAACCCCTATACTTAAGAGGAGTTATAAAAACCACATTTATTCTCTTGTCAGAAACGTCATTTAAAAAACAACAACAACAACAAAAAAAAACACAAAACAACTCTTACAACACCGAACATCAAGCAATGAAAGGCAGTAATCTTTGAGAAATGGGAAACAAATTGAGTCTTTACAATTGTCCAAATGTCCTGCCTTAAGAGAGTTTTCAGGCCATGGTACAGGGAAGGGGAAAAGAAGCTTGAACTCTTGGTATAGTTCTTGAGACAAAAGTGAAAGTGGGGAAACCTAAGCAGCTATTGGACAGAGCACCAGAGATAGTACTTCAGATTGTGGAGAGAGGAGAGACAGGGGAAGGGAGATGGGGGGAGGAGGAGAGAGAAAGAAAAAAGAGAGGAGAGGGGGTAAGAGAGAGCCAGCCCCAAAGCTCTGTGGAGGGTCCTGGTGTTTGCAGCAGAGTGCCAAGAAGTACATGTGTGGACAGAAACTACCTGAGGTCAGAAAAGAACCATCTGAAAAGATTAAAGAGAATAGCACACAACCCGAATGGTGGAAACTGTGGAACCCCTCCACCCCCCAAAAATCTCATACCCAGCAACATGAGACTTGCTCCACATACAGTGAGGGTACCAGATACAGAATTGCACAGTCCTGTGGTGGTGACACTGGAGAGAAAAAGGCAATGAAACCCACCACTCTGTCCCTCCCTATTTCCCCGGACCCACACCATGGCTGCAGCAGAGGTGAGTGCGTGACCCACAGGGAGGTGATTGCAGGCTCTGCACCATGGGTAACTGAAGAGACCATAAAAAGAGAGGGTGGGGATATGTGCAGACTTTGGCTGCAGGCCTTACATGAAATTCCACTGGGCTTGGAAGTTGCAGACAAATCTAGACTTCTCTGTGGAGAGCGCAGACTCTCAGCACTTGCTTTGGAATGGACCTTGCACCTGGGGCCCAGTGCTCCCCACTGAACAGACAGAGGGAGACACACAGCCCAGGATCTTGCCAATGGAAGCCTTAGCACTGGGGCTGCAGACTGACTTTTTTTTTTTTTTTACAGGTTTCTGAGCAGGAATGCTTGGAATGTGCTCAGGAACCTACAGTAACAAGTGATCCTTAAATGGCTGAAAACATCCTCACAGACTCAAGAGGGCTGCAGAAGCCAAGTACGAATTTTTTATTTGTTTTGTAGTTATTTATTTGTTTTTAATTTCTGGGTTTTTTGTTGTTGTTGCTTGTTTGTTTCTTTGTTTTTTGCTGCTGCTGTATATCTATGTGTTTGTAATCCCTCTCCCCCAACCTTTTGCTTTTTTCCTCTTTCCTCCCTCCTTTCTTTTCTTTCTCTTCTCCCACTTTTTTGTGGTGCTGGGGATTGAACCTAAAAGCTTTGTGAACATTTGGTGAGCACCCTGCCACTGGGCCACACCCCCAATCCCCAGACTCAAAGAACATTTTTCAGTAGCCAGCAGTCAGGGGCAGCCCCTCCCCATTCCTCCACCCAACTCGGCCTCATTAACAAAGTAGGAAACCCAAAAGACAAGGGAGCAGGCTTGAACCAGAGCTCTGGATCAGCATTCACATCTCTTCTAAGCAAGCCTCAATCCAAGAAGAAAGAAAAACTCAGCAAGCTGCAATGGGACTCAGCTCTTTAACAAAGACATTTTACTCATTCTTGGTTAAATGATTTTTAAAGTTCTCCCATTTTAATTTTTTTCCTTTCCTTTTCTCTTGTGTGTGTATATGTAAGAGACTGTGTTTTGTTTTATCATTTTGATCTTAGTACACCTGTTTATCTGTGCAACTCTTACTGCATGTGTTTGCTGGTACCTTGAATTTTTTCCATTTTTATCACTATATCTATATAGTCTATATTTTTACTAGAATTTTTCTGTATTTACAGTATCTTTATTTTATTATCTTTTTCTTAACCTTAAACTCTTATTCTTCTTTATTCTATTTTCTACTTTACCCTATTCTTGCATTGCTGACTCTATTCTTTTCCTCCTCACTCACCCTTCACCATTGATTATAGTTTGCCTTTATATATGCCAGATGACTCCTCTAAAGTCCTACTGCTGAGGCTGGACCAGATAGATGAACCAACAGGAAGGACTTCTGGACCAATCCATCTGAGAGACAGAGCTGCCCAGCACCCCACACATACAAGTTTAGAAATGCACAGGACAAGAAGTGCACTGGCCCACACCTGAGAGATTATTCCCTATCAGGGAGCTGACAAGCAGATCCCTGGTCTTAAAAACCTGTGACCCATCAATACTACTATTGGAGTGGGCAGACAGAGTCCTGGAGTAGCTTCAACCCAGTGCTGGTGATCTACAGGCAGAAAAACAGGGATGGTATGGGACACAGACCACAAATACAGCATTGTAGAATGATAAATACTCAACAGAAAGCGGTAAATACATATATGGCTGAGACTATTCACTTTTAAGACATACGTTGAGGTAAATATTTACCTCCAGAATAGGATATCATAAAGGGAGTAATATTAAATGTAGGAAATCCACAGAGTGAGAGAGGGAGAGCCAGAAAAAGCAACAAAGATACAAACTTAAGAAACTTGAAAATATGAGAAAAAAGTATCAAGGAAATGAGCACACACAATTCCACAACAACTCACCAACTCAGAGTTGCAGAGAATACCAGAAGGAGAATTCAAAGTTTAATAGTCAAAATGATTCAGGAGTTCAGGAAAAAGATCAGGGAGAACATGAAAGAGACAAAAGATCATATCAAAAAGGAAACTAATACCGTGAAAAGAAATTTAAAAAAAGCTCTGAAGGAAGTGAAGGATGCAATAAAGGAAATGAAAACATCAATACAAATCATCAATAGTGGACTAGACCACATGAAAAACAGTTTTACTCTTAAAAAATGACCATTCCAAAAATGAATGCATAGTTTATAATTTAGAAAAATCAATTTGACAGCATGAGCTGGACATCTAAGAGATTTGGGATAACTTTAAAAGAGCAAACCTAAGAATAGAAAAGGGTCTATAACACAATTGCCAAACTGTGGAACCAGCCAAGATGCCCATCAACAGATTAATGGATTACAAAACTATGGAATTTATACACAATGGAATTTTACTCAGCCATAAAGAACAAAATCATGTCATTTGCAGGGAAATGGATGGAACTGGAAAACATGTTTAGTGAGATTAGTCAGTCACAAAAAGTAAAAAATTGTGTGCTCTCACTAATATGCGGAAGATAGGGAGAAAGTGGGACATAAGAGGGACTCTAGACGAAGAAGAAGAAACCTTAGATGAGCAAAGAAGGTGACTAAACTGAAGGTGATGGGGAGGGGTGGAGGGAAACACCCTAATGCATATGATGTACTTTTACAAACATATCAAAGTCAATCACTAAACTGAACTTGAGAAGGAGGGAGGGTAAGGGAGTGGGATGGGAATTGGAGAAGGGTTAAATGAGAAATGTGTGCATGTATGCCTTTATCAGCTTGTACCTAACAAAGATGTATGACTATGATTATAATACACCAATAAAAAAGAGAAGAAGAAGAAGGAGGAGGAGGTCTAGAAGCTGAAACCAAAGTAATAAAAAATGTATTCAGAGAAATAATATCAGAATTTCAAACACATATAAAGCAAGGTTGATACACAGGTACAGGAAACATATAGAACCCCTATTAGACAAGATCAGAGTAAAGGTTTACCATGTTACATAATAATCAAATTGAATAATGTAGAAGCCAAGGAAAGAATCTTAAATGCAATGAGAGTAAAAGACTGAGTGACATTCAGAGGCAAAACAATAAGAATCACTCCAGACTTCTCAAACCAAGTCATGAAAGCCAGGAGGGTCTAGAGGGACATATTCTAAACCCTGAAAGAAAACAACATCCAACCAAGATGACTTTACCCAACAAAGATATCTTTTAAATCTGACAGAGAAACAAAATCTTCCATGACAAACAGAAGATGAAAGAATTTGTCTTCCAACCCAGCACTAGAGAAATACTCAAAGAAATGAATTACAAGGAAGAAATTAAAAATAAACTCCAGACCAGAAAAAGGATGATTTCCATCAAGTGGAAAGAGCAAACACTACTTCAAACAGAAATTACAACTCAAAGTGATAGGAATAAAAAGTTATCTCTTAGTTATTACACTGAATATCAATGGCCTCAACTCCCCAAATAAAAGACATAAAGTGGCAAAATGGATTACAGGTCATAATCCATCTATATGCTGTCTGCAAGAAACATACCTTACAGGTAAAGATAGTCACAAACTAAAGGTGAAAGGCTAGAACAAGGTAATCCATGCTAATGGAACTTGAAAACAAGCAGGGGTAGCAATTCTCATATCAGACAAAATCAGCTTCAAGCCTAAACTTATCAGAAAAGACAAAGCAGGCTATGCTTTATTGGTAAAAGGAGCAATCCAACAAGAGGATATAACAATAGTCAACATTTATGGTCTGAACATAGTTGCAATCACTTTTACAAAACAAATTCTTTGTGACATTAAGATCCCATAAAATAATACTGGGAGACTTCAACACTCCTCTAACGCCACTAGACCAATCTTACAGTCAAAAGATCAGCAAAAAGACCTTGGACATAAAGAACACCATAGACTAAATAGACCTACTAGACATTTACAGAATATTCCACTACAACTGAAGACAAATTCTTTTCAGCTGCTCATGGACCTTCTCCAAAATAGACCATATCCGGGCCACAAAGCAAGCACTACAAGTTTAAAAAATGTGACATAATTCCCTGCATCTTTTCAGACCATAATGGAATGATATTAGGAATCAACAATAAGAAGACCCAGAGAAATTTCATAAATACATGGAGACTGAATACTACAATGCTGAATATGGATTGGACATAGAAGAAATAGGGAGGTATAAAAAAAATTCTAGAAACAAATTAAAATAGAGACACAACATATCAAAATGTCTTGAACACTTCGAAGGCAGTGTTAAAAGGAAAATTCATAGCACTGAGTGTTCACGTAAGAAGAATAGGCAATTACCAAATAAAAACCTAATGACACACTTCTAAGCCCTTGAAAAGCAGAAACAGTCTAATTCCAAAGCCAGTAGAAGACAAGAAATCATTAAAATCAAAGCAAAAATCAATAAAGTAGAGAACAACAACAACAAAATACAAAAAAAAAATCAACAAAACTAAAAGCTGGTGTCTTGAAAAAATAAACAAGACAGATAAACTATTAGCCAACCTAACCAAAAGAAAGAATCAACTCAAATTACTAAAATAGGAGATGAAAAACATGATATAAATAAGATATGAAAAAGATGATATTACCACAGGCAGCACACAAATCCAGAGGATCATCAGAAACTATTTTGAAATGCTATATTCCAACAAAATGAAAAACTTAGAAGAAATTGATAAATTATTAGACACATACAACCTTCTTAAATTGAGTCAAGAAGATAGAGAAAATTTAAAATGATCATTAAAGCAATCAAAGAAATTAAAACTGCCCAAAAGAGCCTACCAATCAAAAACTGAGCAAGTGAACTAAATAGACACTTCACAAAAGAAGAAATATAAATGACCAATAAATATATGAAAAAATGTTCAACATCATTAGCAATCAGAGAGTTATAAATCAAAGCTATCCTGAAATTTCACCTAACCCCAATTAGAATAACAATCATTAAAAGCACAAACAATAAAAAATGCTGGCAAGGATGTGGAGAAGTAGGAACTGTATACATTGTTGGTGGGATTGCAAATTAGTGCAACCATTTTGGAAAACAGCATGGAGAATCCTCAGAAGAATGGGAATGAACATACCTTATAACCCAGCTACACCACTCCTGGGTATCTACACAAAAGAACTGAAACCAGACTACCACAGTAATACATACATATCTATTTTTATAGCTGCACAATTCATAATCTCCAAACTATGGAACCACTCAAAATATTCATCAACAGATCAATGGATTACAAAACTATGGGATATATACCCAATGGAATTCTGTTCAACCATAAAGAAGAGCAAAATTACATCATTTGCAGGGATATGAATGGAACTGGAGAATGTTATGCTAAGTGAGATTAGTACGTCAAAAAAGTAAAAGGCTGGATGTTCTTCCTCATATACAGAAGCTAGGGAGAAATAATTGGAACACAGGAGGGACTCCAGATAAAGCAGCAGAAACCTTAGTGGAGTGAAGGAGAGGACCTACCTGAAGGAGATGAGAGGGGAGAAGAGGGAAGCGCCTCAATGGACATGATGTACAAACACCAACTTATCAAAGCCGATCACTGTGCTGAGCATGGGAAGATGGAGAGGGAGAGAGAGTGTAGTGGGAACTGCGGGAAAGCTTAATGAGTATTGTGTGTATGTATACCTTTATTACCCTGAACTTCATTAAAAGGTATGATTACAATGTACCAATTAAATAATATCTGAAGTAAAATTGATAGAAAATTTAAAAAGTATGTTCAGAATTATAGTCAATATTTCAGTATCTTTTCAATACTTAATAGAAAAGTAAGTCTAAAATCAGCAAAGATAGAGTAAGCTTCTAGAACACTATCAACCAACTTGACACACTTAACATTTATAGAACATACTGCTCAAAGGCAGCAAAATTTATTTCATGTGCATACATAACATTTATCATGATAGACCATATTGTGGCTCATAAAACACCTCCAATTTAAGTGCCTTCAAATCACAGTGTGCTTTCTGACCACAGTGACTTGAATTATAAACCAACACTCTACTTCAAACTACCTAGAAAAATGAACATTTCCTACTAGTTTTCTCATAAATTCCAATATTGACTCTAGTTGGATTAATTGGTCATGCACTTATCTCTGACTAATCACTGTGCTAATTGGCAAGGTCAATGTCAAATGCCCTCCCCAAATATATGAACCAAGAGTAGAAAGGAAATGGTACTCCAAAGAAATACCGAAGTTTTATTATCAGAACAAGGATTCTAGGACAAATTATTAGCTACTACCCAAAACTACTAGAGTTAAACAAGATTGTAGGACTAAAAAATCTACATGCAAAAAAACTAAAAACTGTGTTTCTATATAATAGCAACAAACAATAAGAAGCAATGCCATTTAAATTGTGAAGCAGGTACACACATGTGTGCACACACAAAAGCAATGCCATTTATAATAGCATCAAAAATAGTGAATATCTAGAAATAACTGAAGAAAGGTAAGAAAGATTTGAACCTCACAAGGTACAAAATACTGATGAGAGAAACTAACAATGACCTAAAATACAATTTGTTCATGGGTGAGGTCAATATTGTTGATTTCAATTTTTGCAAAATTGATAGACTCATCTCAGTCTTAATCAAAAGCAAGCTTTTTTGAAGACATCGACAAGCTGATTCCATTTCTAATGAAGATGCAAAGAATCTAGAATGACCGAAACAACTCTGAAAAAGAACCACTTTGGAAGGCTTACACTACCTGACTTCAGGACATAAATGAACTTGGGATTGACATAAAGACAGACAAATGAATCAGTGGAACATAATAAATTCAGAAATGAATGCAACATCTATGGACAATTGATGTTTTACAAGGATACAAAGCAGTGTAGTGGAGAGCTATAGCTTTCAATGAGATGTTGAAATGATGTTGAGATGTTTAAATCCAATTTAAAAAACTATTCATATGCAAAATAATGACCTTGGATCCACAATTCACATAAGACATAAACATTAACTTCTAATGGTTCATAGCCCTAATTATACAAGCAGGAGAAAATCTTTCTTCCTTTGGTATATTGTCTTGTTCAAACTGCTATAACTGAATACCATAGACAGGGAAACTTATCAACAGAAATTTATTTCTTACAGTTTTAGAGACTGAGAAGTCCAAGATTAAGGTGTCAATAGTTTTTGTGTCTGGTGGGGGCCCTGCTTGCTGGTTCATAGATGGCTATCTTTTCCCTGGGTCCTCACAAATTGGAAGGGGTAAGGACGTTCTCTTACCTCTTGAAGAGCACTAATCCCATGTAGGAGGGCTCTGCCTTTAATGATTTAATCACCCCTTGAAGCCTCCACCTCCAAATACTACCATACTGACAATTAGATTTCAACATAGGAATTTGATGGGGGAGGGCACCACAGTCTATAGCATTTCGTTTAAACGGAGATTTCTTAGATATGACACCAAAAGCATTAGCTCTGAAAGAACAAAAGGATGTATCTGCATCAAATATAAAGCTTCTCACCTTGAAAAGGCACCAAGAGAAAATAACCATAAACTATAGACTGGGAGAAAATATTTGGGAGATACATGCTTGGTAAAGGACTTGTTAGAATACTTTAAAAATTCTCAAAGCTCAACAATATGAAAACAGTCCAATTTAAAAAAAAACTGGGAAATTTGAACATTTAATTCACTAAAGAAGACATACAGAAGGCAAGTAAGAACATGACAGATTGTTCAACACCATAAATTGACATTGAGATATCAGTATAACCTCCATTAGAATGCTAAAATAGAAAAGACTGACTGTAAGTGTTGACAGGATGTGAAGGACTGGATTTTTCAGTACTACTTTAGAAATGTAAAATGATACAATGATTTTAGTAAGTAATATGGCACTTTCTTAAAAATTTAAGCATACATACAACTTGCCACATTCCATGCCAAGGTGTTGACCTAGTATGTTCCTCACTGCTTCTGTGTATCTTCATTGTAGTAATTACCACAGTTTTCAGTTGTCTTTTCTTGTCTTCCTCCTGTTCCCAGAATGTACAATTCTTCATTTATTATAATAAGTTCTACTTATAGTAAAATTCACAATCTCATTTACTTTCTCTATTATACCCAATATATAAACATTTTAAAATTTTAAATGGTTTTCTTGAGACAGATAGCTAGGAAATGGTATTAGTAGATAGATAAAAGAGTAGGAGCAGCTATATCACATTATTTTAAAGTATACTTACCTGTATGTGGAATTATAGTTTCTTAAAAGGAGTGCTTTATATATGGAAGTGGTCTTAGCTATACTTGGATAAACTTTGTTTTGGGCTCATAATTGTACGTATTTATGAGTGATACAGTGTGATAATCTGATAAATGTATATGCTTTGTAATGATCAAATCAGGGTAATTAGCATTTCCATCTCATAAACATTTATCATTTGTGTTTGAAGTCTATGAACTCCTAGCTCTTTATAAAGTATATACTAAATTGTTGTAAACTATAGTCATTATACCCTACCTATTACAGTATTCCTCCTATCTAGCTGTCTTTTGTTATCTATTATCCAACCTCCTATTCCCCCTCTCCTCTTCCTAACTTCTAATAAACATTTTTCTATTCATTTCTGTGAGATCAACTTTTTAAAAAAATTTTTAATTTTTGTGGTACTGGGGATTGAATTCTGGGGCATTCTACCTCTGAGCTACATCTCCAGCCCCATTTTTTATTCTTTATTTTGAAACAGTCTCACTAAGTTGCGGAGGGCCTCACTAGGTAGCTGAGGCTGGCTGAGAACCTGCTATCCTCCTGTCTCAGCCTTCAAGTACTGGGATTACAAGTATGTGCCACCACACCTGGATGAGATCAACTTTTTTTAAGCTTCCACATATGGGTGATAACATGCAGTATTTTTCTTAGAACATGTTTCATGGACTCAATTCTTCTTGGCTAATCATCAGAAACCATTATATTAGTATGTAAATATATAAAATACTCTGTCTTGTTCCAAAAGGGTTTGAGATTTGATTAAACAAATTCTGATTTAATAAAATAAAAAATAACACAAGACATGACTTCTTGGAGACTATAAGCAGTCAAGTGTAGGGTTCACCAGGTGAGAAAAAGCACAAAGAAAACCCAAGCATGCTTCTGCGTGCTGCCTGCGTTCTCATCCTCAGAGAAGGTATGGTTTCTGGAAATTCTAATTAGTATGGGTTTTTTTTTTTTTTTGCTTTAATATGTTATTAGATAAATGGGGACTTTCTGATTACCATTTAGAATTCGGTGCATGTATTAATCAGGAGGTTTGGTGTTATTTTATTGTAACAGGTTTGACTTAGGTAGTAAGTAGGTTTATTGAAAATATATCAGGTAGTCAGGTAGTTCACAGAATAAATGGGATTGAAGATCCAGACAATTAAATGTGTAGGGGAGTGGGTAGATGAAATTTGAGTCAAAGGAAGGTCAGGCCAGCACCTCCTTCCTGGCTTTGTTGCCACTGGACACAGCTAGTGCTAGATTCTCACTTCTTTCTTCAACTATTTTTCAGCCTTCTATATATCTTTGCCACAGTCTTCAAAAATCAAAATTTGCTGGGAACAAACTTGTGCTCTTACTGTTAAGTATTAAGAAGAAGGATTTGGCATCTTCTGCCATGGAAGGTGAGACTTTAACTCCCACCAGTTTGGGTTTGAATTATGGTTATATTAAAAAAAGACACTGAGATAAACTACAGTATCTATTGATTCTGTATTTTTAGAATAATTTTTATTTTCACAAAGACTGAAATATTCAGTAGGGGTTCTTAAATTGGCCTAGGCATGTGATTGGGGAGAGTTGTCGAGGGTCATACATTGGTTAAAATTGTATGAAATTTTGTGCCGGTCATGGTGGTGCATGCTTTAACCTCAGTACTTGGGAGGCTGAGACAGGAGGATTACAGGTTCGTGGCCAGCCTCAGCTACTTAGTGAGGCCCTGTTTCAAAATAAAGAATAAAAAAATAGGGCGGGAGGTGTAGCTTGGAGGTAGAATGCCCCTAGGTTCAATCTCTAGTACTGAAAAAAAAATTATGTATATTTAACATTTGCAAATTTTGGAGGCCATACGATCCATAACTTTCATTAGATTCTCCAAGAGGTTTATAATCTACAAGAAGTTGAGAAATACTACCTGAGAAGTTAAACTTAATTAGCATTTGTCTTTATTAATCATTGCTAGTCTTACTACCTTTTGTCACTAGGTGGTGGTGTTGAATGCATTTTCCATCATCAATTGTAAACTTTATTAATATCAATTGAAAAATTTCAGTGGTTTTAAGGCCATGCTCTCAAGATCATTTGGGGGATGGAAGAAATTTTAGAAATAATTTGGTTCCTTCTCCATGTTTTACAGATAAGGAACCTAATTTTCCCCAAATTTAAGAGAGACATTGACTGAGAAAAGGTCTTTTTAAAAATGAAAAAGAGGCTTTGAGAGGGAAGGAACATTTGTAGTCTGGGCTCTCTTCTTTCCACTCTTAACATACTTTGGGATGGGCTTATTCTTGGCTTAAGGATGGGGTGGTACTTGTGGATTTTAGATTCCTCAGACTTGGAGACACTTAACTTTCAGTTACGATCACGACTAAAGATCTGGTCCTTCTCCCCTGGTACAGTGGGAATCCTAGTAATGCTGAGAAGGGATTTGGTTAAGGAGATTTACACAGAAAGCACTTCCATCCATCATAATCCTCCCATCTCCCTTTTCCAGTCATCTTTAAACATTTTTTACAATTATGTGCAATTTGTTATTTTGAGGGTCAGTGATACCCACTTTATATGTATGAAAACCAAATTTGGTGGCACATGCAACCCAGTATTTGGGAGGTTGAGAATGGAGGGTTGCAGATTCAAGGCCAGTCTCAGCAACTTAGTGAGACCCTGTTGCAAAATAAAAAGAGCTAGGGGTGCGGCTCAGAGGTAGAATGCCCCTAGGTTCAACCCCTGGTACCAAAAGAAAAAAAAAAGTATGAAAAGTTTTAATGATGGCACATAAGACATGTGCTATAAATATGTTTGGATTCCCCAGACCTGGAGTGAGAGAAAACCTCAAATCACATGGGGAAGACCACCAGAAGCAATGATTTTATCCCAGTGAAATCAGTTTCTGTAGCATTCTTCATGTTCAGACCACTAAACCAACGCACCGAAAAGGAGCCTTGGCACATGCTTAGGACCCACCTTTCTGGAGGTAATCCTTCCAAATTCATTTCAAAAAAGAGTCTTGAAGTGCCTAAGTTTTCTAAAGATATGCTATGACTTTTCTTCTCCATTTCTCTCTTTTCTTTATTTCTGAGTCCTCGAGGAGCCACACCTTTGTCAAGACAAGAACCAGACCTATTGTACTGAATTGATGAAGTGCTTTTTGGAAGCTAGCCTTTGCATTTGCACTGATAAACATACCTGGGTATATCTGAAACTTGAGGTTGTAGCTGTTGAGTTTGAGTAAGCAATTGTGAAGGTCACCATGGTATGTAGTATGCTGTCTCTGCATGCACACTCTCCTTGTGTCCAGGATGCTTACCTTGTGTCTCTTTTATAGTACTAGAGTATTCTGAATTTGACTATATTTACCTTAACCAGCAAGTTTTGTACTTTCAAATACTTTCATATTGGCACTTCTCGAAAGGCAGATCTATTGGTGATGAATTCCCTCAGCTTTTGTTTGTGTGGATGCGTCTTTATCTTGCCTTCATTTCTGAAGGACAACTTTACTATGCTGAGGAATCCTCTGATAACCTGATGGTTCTCTTCTGTTTGAGGAGTCTCCTTTCTCTTGGTACTTTCGAGCTGCAACCCCAGCCCTATTTTTTAATTTTTAATTTTGAAACAGCATCTCACTAAATTGCAGAGGGCCTCACTATGTAGCTGAGACAAGCCGAAAACCTGTGATCCTCCTATCTCAGCCTCCCAAATACTGGGATTACAAGCGGGCGCCACCATGACCAGCTGGCCTGTTTGAGTGTAATATGCCTTTGTGAAGATATCTTTGGGCTGAATTTGATTAAACTTATAAGTTTAATGCATAGTGATCATCCCTTATCTGTGTTTTCACTTTCTGCATTTTAGTTATCTACAATCAAATGTGGTTACTTGATCTGCAGTCAGTTATTAAATAGAAAATCCCAGAAATACATGATTTTAAGTTTTAAATTGTGCACTGTTCTGAGTACATCATTCATCTTATTTCATCTCCATTATGTAGGCATTACACTATCTCATGTCATCACAAGAAGAAGGGTGAGTACAGATAAATAATATATTTGAGAGGGATCACATCCATAAAACTCTTATTGTAGGATATTGTTATAATTGTTCTATTTTACTATTACTATGGTAACTTATAAATTAAATATTATCATAGGTATGTTCATATAGGAAAATAGTATATATAGGGCTCAATACATATAGTTTATGTATATACACTGATATATAGGTACCCATGATTGCAAGTGTCCACTCAGAGTCTTGGAACATATGCCTTGAGGATGAGGGAGGGTATACTGTATCTGGAGCCTGTATCTTTCCCAAGATTTGGAAAGCTTACAGCCATTATTTCTTTAAATAAGTTTTCTTGCCCCTTTGTTGCTCTTCTCTTTCTAAAACTCCTGTGACATGAAATTAGACTTTTTAATGATGATTATAGGCTTTTTTTTCATTCCTTTTCATTCTTATGTCTTTTTCCCCCTTGGATAAATATTTTCAAATGACCTGTTTTGAGTTTACAGATTCTTTCCTCTGCTTTACAAAGTCTGCTTATTGATATTTTCTATTGCATTTTAATTTCATTCACTATATTCTTCAGTTGCAGAATTTTGCTTTGGCTATTTATCTATCTATCATTTACCTATTGATTGTCATCTACCTACTGATTAATCATGCTGGGGATTGAACCAAAACCTCACACAAGCTAGGCAAGTGCTGTACTTATGAGATACATCCCCATTCCTTTAAAAATTTTATTTTAAGACAAGGTCTTGTTAAGTTGCTCAGGCTGGTTTGAACTCTCAATCCTTCCATCTCAGCCTCGTGAGTTGCTGGGATTACAGGCATGCATCACCATGCCCAGTTTGTTTTTTTAAAATATTTTTAGCCAGGCATGGTGGCACACACTTGTAATCCAGTACCTGGGAGGCTGAGACAGGAGAATCATGGGTTTGTGGCCAGCCTCAGCTACTTAGTGAGGCCCTCCATAACTTAGTGAGACCCTGTTTCAAAGTAAAGAATAAAAAATGGGGCTGAGGGTGTGTCTTGGAGGTAGAATAAAGATTTTTATTCTTTTTTTTTTTTTGTGGTACTGGGGATTGAACTCAGGGGCATTCTACCTCCGAGCTATACCCCCAGCCCTATTTTTTTATTCTTTATTTTGAAACAGGGTCTCACTAAGTTGCGGAGTGCCTCACTAGGTAGCTGAGGCTGGCCGCGAACCCGGATCCTCCAGTCTCAGCCTCCCGAATGCTGGGATTACAAGCGTGCGCCACCACGCCCGGCTAAGATTTTTATTCTTTACTGGAATTTAAATTGTGTGTGTGTGTGTGTGTGTGTTTCTGAATCCATTCATCTGAGAGTGCTCACTTTTTAAAAAACAATGATTTTGAGTTGTCATGCAATTCACTCGATTTCCATTTCTTTGGGTTTGGCTACTAGAATCTTATTGTCTTCCTTTGATGGCATCATATTTCTTTGATTTTTTTATATTCCTTCAAGTCTTCAATTGCGATTTTCAGATTTGAAGAAGAAGTCACCTTCTCCAATCTTTCCTGAGTCCATACAGGAAATGCTTTCATAAAACAGATAAGCCAGGGATTCTGAGGCTCTCTCAGACTTTTCTATAGATGTGCCCATTCCACACTTGTAATTCTTAACATATATATCTTCTCTTGATCTTTCAAAGACAGTCCAAATGCTGAGAACCTTGCGTTTGTTTTCTCTAGGTCAGCACTCTGAAATTCTCAAGTTTGGGTTCATTTCCCCAATCTCACAGAGTTGAGCTGGTTCTCTTTGCAAGACACTTGTTTTCCATGGAGGCACACTTGGGGAGGCATCCTGAAGTCCACGGTGCACTTGACATGCTCATGGGCCATAAGCTCTCAAATGGCTTATGGA
>PVLC010036912.1:0-15541 GCA_004027655.1 Graphiurus murinus | reverse complement strand
TTTTTTTTTTTTTTTTTTTTTTTTACCGCTTCACATCAGCTTGATGTTGAGTAATACAGCCGATTCTGAGAAGTCACCACCACTTTCCGTCTCAGGTGAGGCTTACCAAACACACACAGCTCATCTCTTTCTTGAAAATTGAGTAGAGGTTGGAGTGGAGCCCTGTGATTAGGGACTGGGAGCGAGGGAGGGAAGCCCCTGCAGAAAGGTGGTGAGACACAGAGGCAACAGGTCACTCAGCCCGAGGCCAGGCGAGGGTGTAATGGCTTTACTTCCTTACTAGTCACAAGTCAGAGCAAATGCAACAGGTGATGGTTGGAGAGGAGCAGGATGTGGAGGCTGGGGAGAAAGGGTCCCCTAAATAGATGTTGGAAGACTTGGAATTTAACTTTCTAGCCATATTAATGAGGAATAACTAGGCTGTAAACTCTGTAATCTTTATACCATCAGTGTCATTATACCAGGATTAAAGCAGAACCAACAACATATATAGAACATAATTTGATGATTTTTAATTATTGTCTATTGATGAGACATGGTCTTTGCTTGCTGAACTTAGGTATAATGACTAGCTTCTCTTTTACTATGATACCTCATTTTTTGTGTCCTATCTGAAATCATACAATATTAACAGTAGATCCACATCAACCGGATACAACCGAATTAAAAGGTTTCAAAATTAGAAATCTGCTATGCGTTAGTAAAAATACCACAGAGACAGGAATAGATCTAGGTATTCTGAGATTTGAAATTTATATAAGCTTGGGAGCCCTCGTAAGAAAAAGAATTACAAATTTTAAATTTTTCCACAGGGCTCTGAAGTTTAATTTTCATTAACTTCATGTTTTTTTTGTTGTTGTTGTTTGTTTGTTTGTTTGTTTTTTAAGAGAGAGCGAATATATCAATCTCTATGATGGAAGCATCTCCAGCTTTGCACACATGTATTTTTTGTAATTGAGAACCCCTTATCATAATGATTTATATAGCATACAATTGGTATACAAAACATGTAGAGAAAATTGGGAACAACTAAAGACCAAGAAAGTTGGGATAGTCCTTCTGAAATGAATTAATAGGAAAATCTGACCTATGACCTATCTCATGCTGGAGAGACATGGGCAGATTTCTGGAATAGAGATTGCTAATTTGGCTCATATTTGCATCTCGTTTTCTGAATTTCGAATGAAAAAAAAAAAGAAAGCTAAACAGTAATAACCTCCAGTCTCACGCTCAGCCAACATTTCAAACTGTCAGGGTAGAGAGAGCCTCAACCCCCACCCCCGCTCAGAGAGTGTATGAGTAGAGCAGTCTGTCATTTTCAAATCAGCAAAGTGTGTTTCTAAACCTTGATCCAGGGGAGGAGTTGATCATATCTGAGTGTTGGCAACTCTAGCAAGACTACCCTGAGGATCATGTGAGAGTGGCAAGTAGCAGCCGGTCCCAGGTTGTGTCATTAATGTGACAGGGGGGGTCATTACTGTTTCAAAAGAATTTCCTAAATAGTAAACCCACTCTACAAATGATTTTTAGATTAAAAATTCATTTTGCACCCGCCTTAACATTTTCCACAAGCTCGTTTGAGCTATGGAGAGTTTCGCCTTCATTCAGTACTGGCTATGTACAAACAAGTCTCTGCCAGCAGTCACTTGGCAGCTATGCATCGAGAGCCCGCATGTGCGTGTGCAGGCTCTGCTGTGGAGCCTAAGGGTCTCTGTGCTGGGTTTCTTAGGGCTGACGTACCTGCCCTAACGACTGCGTGGCATCATGCTTTTCTGGTTCTCAGGCTGACTTCAGGGAAGACAAGTCACTTCTGTCCCTCCTTCTGCTCCTTCTCAACCCTTCTGATGAAAGCTCAGATGCTATCCCCCAACCCCTCACATTCCAGAACATGGATTCCCTGGGGTCTTCACTATCAGCTCGAGGAAGCTCAATTTACTTACAGTTTGTACTGCACAAAATAGGTAGTGCTGTTGCCAGTAAGCGCTGTCCCAGGCTGCCAGTGCAGAATGTTGTGGAAATTTCGGGACTGAAATCGTACCCTCTGAGGCTTCAGAGATTCATGGGCAGGCTCTGTTCCTAAATAATAAGAGAAGGAACAGCATTGAACATTGCCATGAACACTACTGTTCTTAGCAGTAGTTTTTGACATAATACCTCTTCTCGGATTCCCTGGAGTAGTTACTCTCACTTCAGGCAGCCTAACAATCACCAGGTTTGACTCTTTGTGATGATTTTTATGCATGGTAAAATTTTATTCTTTCCCCCCACCCAGTTTTGGGGATTGAATCTATAACCTTATGCATCCTAGGTAAGTGCTCTGCTACTGAAGTATATTCCCAGCCCAAGGAGAAGTTTCAGAATGATGTGCTACAGATTGAACATGTACAGGATGTCCTTCCACCCCACCACCACCCAAGCTATAAAGGAAATAAATCTCAGTGAAAGAATGTAGACCTTAGTTCTTTCCCATAGTGATGGGACATAATGATGGAGAAGAAAGAGCCACATCAAGACCACCTGTCCACCTTTCTAGGAGACACTACGTAACCAGAACTCTGAGGGAAAACTTGCCTGGGATCTGTTTCAGCTCCAGGACCTCAGCCCAGCTCTGGGTTCCTTCTTTCTCAGGTTCTTGCTCAGTTTCTGGGTCCTGCCTCACGTGGGTCTGCCTTTGCTGTTCTATACCTGAGTGGCTATATTAACCTGCCTGCCACTTGGCTCCAAGTTCCCAAACAGACTTGCTCCGACGTACTGGTGCACATTACTGGGGAAACTGTCCAAGAGTCGGCCTTGGGGTCTAGTGTCCTGGAGAGCAGCTGTGGCAGGGGAGGGGTGACCTTGCTCTGGCATGACTTGAGCTTTCTTCTTCAAATCACTGGGTGTGGCTAACCCAGCCTCACCTTCATTTAGTCTCCTGGGGGCAAGAGACCTTTGACATAACTTTATTCTGGGGTCCAAAGAGTCAAGTAAGGGACACGGTGTTGGGTAGAGGGAAGAGGAGTCAGGAAGCCTGTCCTCTGTCCTCTGTTTTCTCCTGGATCTCCCCTCACTCATCCAGAGTGTTATCCTTTCTCTTGTTCCACCAAGCTAGGAGGGGGTCCCACGTTAGCGCTCTGCATCGGTCTTTCCCTTCTGGGACTCCTCTTCCCCTGGAGCTCCACATGCTTACTTCTCTACTTCCTTTGCATCTTTGCTCAAATACCACCTTATTAAGAGGCAAGAAAATACTCCAAACCCATGATCTCAGCTCTAAACTTTCAAAGTTTGTTATTTTCTAATGAAAGGGATTTATTTATTCTCTCCCACTAAATGCTGTTAGTGTTGTTATTTGTTTTTCTTTGTATTTTTGAACCTCCAGTAGTGCATCAAATAGTGTTGTGTACTTGGAAAACGTCTTAATGCAACAGTTTATTTTGTTCATCTTAATCACCACCTGATTAATAATATGTAGGACACCCCCCACCCCAAAATCTGGGAGTTTTTGGGAAACAACAGGCACAATTTCCCAAAGACCTGCTTAGAGTTGATTTGCTAGCCTGCAGATAGACAGCTTTACGCCCTCACCTTACCTGTCTTTGGGTTTCTTCTCTCATTTTTGTAATGACATCGCTGTTACCACCACCAATAACACCAGATACTGAGGGACCTCTATCTTTATTCACTCACTGAATTTGCCCAGCTCGTCTGTGAGAAGGGACTATTGCAGAATTCCTCTTATAGAAGAAACACTAAGCCTTGGAGAGGTAAAGGAACTTGCCCAGCAGCCAATGGTGAGGCTGAGTTTGTACCAAGGCAGTCTGACTCCAGAGCCCGACTCAGAGAGAGGCGCTAACTTGACAGAAGTGGCAGAGCTATCGGAGGTTGAGGTTCTTTCTCCTCTTCTTTCCTCCCTTCTCCTCTTTCTGGCTGGCATTCATTCAACATTGAACAGATATGAACATTCAATGAATATCTGGTACTATGCTCAAAACTTGTCAACTTATTTAATTCCCAAATAAGGTAGGTATTTTTATTACTACATTTTCCACATGGGAAACTGAGGCTTAATGTAGTTGTATATCTAGTCCAAGGTTACAGGACGGGTAAGATGAAGAGCCAGGGTCATTTTGGCAGGACTTGGATTCCTGTTGAATGCATCCTTAATACCAAGGACCAGAGACATAGTCTACTCTAAAAGGTTTCTGGAAGATGGAAGCTTGAATTGTTTTTATGTATCAGTCTCTGAACAAATGCATAGTCACAGGAATTTACTGAAGTCACTTACACTGAGAAGCACCCATCTGTTGACCTGGATTCCAACTGCCTTGCTCAGAGCTATATTGTGGTGATAAGATGCTCTATGTTTTTGGAAACTTTCTCTGTAACCATCACTAATGAATTCTCACAAGTTGTTTATGTTCCCTAGTCTGTGCCAGGTATTGCTCTAAGGACTTGGCAGACATGTTAACTCAGTGACCTACAATCCCCATTCTAAGGGTGGGGAAATTGAGGCACAGGGTGCTAAGTAAATTGCCTATGTTTTCCTAGGTAGCAAATAGCAGAGTTGAAATCCAGACTCTTAATAGTTTGGCTTAGGGGACCTGTGCTTGTAATCACTATGTGACAGTGTCCCTTTAAGGAAAAAGAAATCCTAGAAATCCGGTGGGGGGTGGGGGAGGGAGAGAAATGCACATTCATCCTATGTGAAGTTCTTTGTTCTTTGCACCCATCACAGACAGTGCCTCCTCCTAAGTAGGTGCTCCTTAGGAACCTAGGGAGATAGATTGCACACAGAAGCTGACCTCATGTCTGCTCTGAAATGTTTACAAAGCCCAGAAAAACATCAATGCCTTTTCTAACAGTTTTTGGATCAGTCTCAGATGACAAAGCTACTGGCAATTAAAAAGAAGTGAAGTACTTACCTACTCCACCAGTCAGGAGGAATCCCATGAGGAAGCCTAGAAGGCAAAGTTTAGGCATCATGGTTGCAAGTGTGACTGGTCCGGCAACAGTGTTCTCTTCAAGGAGAAGACAGCTCATGACAAAAGAGGAACCTATGAAATCCACAAAGCCAGGTGCAGTGGTACACGCCTGTAATCCTAGTACTTGGTAGGTTGAGACAGGAGGATCCAAGTTTAGCAGCCAGGCTGAGCCACTTAGTGAGGCTCTCAGCAATTTAGTGAGACCCTGTTTCAAAGTAGAATAAAAATAAAAGTACAAAGAGTTAGGGGTGTAGGTTGGAGTTAGAATGCCCCTAGGTTCAATCCCCAGTACCAAAATAAATAAATAAATAAATAAATAAATAAATAAATAAATAAATAAAATCCACAAGCCAGCTATAACCAATGGCAAATGTTTCCTTGAAGTAATTTTATTTTGTGGCATTACAGTAGCTTACCATCTGAAATGAAATAAAAGTATAAGAATCACTTTAAGCTGGGTGCAGTGGTGCATACCTGTAATCCCACCTATTTGTGAGGCTGAGGCAGGAGGATGAAAGTTCAAAGCCAGCCTGGGCAACTTAGTGAGACTCTCTCTCAAACAAAAACAAAAAACAAAACAAAAAAAGGTCTGGGATGTAGCTCAGTGATAGAGCACTTGCCTAGCATGAGTGAGGCCCTGGGTTTAATTCCCAACATAAATCACTTAAAAAAAAAACCAAACAAACCGCGTTTGCTATAAGTCACTTTTGTGGGTAAGCGTGTTGTTGGAGCTTTGCTAGTAGACACTGAGGGCCGGGAAAGCGGCAGGGGCATGCTGTATAGACAGGCTGCCAGGAACCAGGTCTTGGCTGGCAGGATGATTCTGAGAAATGTGTTTGGCAGTGCCAGCTGCCAGAGCCCCTGGCAGTTGTTCAAAAAGGTGGAGCCTCTCATTGATTCCTTTCCTCCCTTCTTGGATAGCTCCCCAGTTCACCTCCATCAGCCCTTTGGCACTCTCTGGCTCTTCCCAGAGCTTTCTGTCATACTCTAGAACCTTCTGCTATCCCTGGTGGCTTTGGGTTCTCACCTGCTACTGTAGCCTCTCCCTTTCCCATCCCCACCCCAAGATTTCAGCAATCAGGTAAAGATTTTTGTAGCTCAAAATGATGCTCAATCATTCTGAGCTACATTAGATCTTATCTAATCTCCTTTGAATGAGATCGGACTGAGGTCATCTGTTTTTTTGCCCGTGATTCATTATATTGTTTTTTTTCTTAGCCAATTTTTTTACTACATTTTTTAGAGGCACATAAAGGATACTTTGAAGCATAAATCTTTTTCAAGATCTTGGTTTAGTGTAGCTCCTTTAGTGAGGAATAGAATGGTGCTGAGTTGTCTTTATTAATTCCTTCATTCATTCATTTACATTTAACTGTTGTTAAATTCTTTTCATGCATTATTAATCTTCTTAATAAGCCTGGGAGGCTGGTATTATTATCCTGATATTATTGATGAAGAAACCAAGATATAGAGGCTAAGAGAACTTGATGAAGGCTCTTTAGCAAGGGGTCCCATCTGGGTTTGAGGCACTATCATGCCATTATTCTTCATTTATTCATTCTATAAAGAGACAGGATGATGTCAAGGAAGATTTCACCATTCACTTCTCTAGTTGTTTATTCTTTCAAACAGTGTTTATTGAGACTCTGTTGGATGCCATGCTCTGTGTTAGGCACCAGAGAGGCAGAAATGAACAAGATGGAAGAACCAACCCGACATCATTTTCTATAGCCAGGTTGTGGCAGCAAAGGGCCACATGTTCCTAGTTCTCCATCAGAAAAGTTTAAAACTGGTGCCCAGGGTGACTTTGGTGGTGTCCATTCAAGGGGGATCAAATCGATTGCATTTCTTGTTTCTGCTAAAGATCTTTTTCCTCAGACTATGATTTGGAAAGCATCTGGCCATCTTTTAAAAGCTTTGCCTTGAAATATAATGTGAATGCCAGGCCATTGGAAAACCTGTAGTACCAACAACAGGGAAGAATTTGTCCATTCTTATTCATGAGACCCTCATTACTCTCCTGAGGAATGTCTACAGTGTTTAACCACTTCTGCATTCTGGAAATAATTGGCTTGCAATTCAAAGTAGTTTGTGGACTAGAATTCAGAAAAGAAGGAAGCTTGTTATTCAAACACGAACAATAAGCACAATGACTAAAAAAATCTAAGTTTAATTTTGATAAATTTTTGGAGTATGAACACCGATACATCACAGGTTGAGCATTCTTGGTCCAAAAATTCAGACTTTAAATTATCCAAAAATCTCAAATTTTTTGAGCATCAATATGAATTGAAGTAGAAAACTCCATACCCAGCCTCAGGTGATGGATCACCACCAAAACACAGGTGCATTAAAAATGTTGTCATTGCAATTAGGGTATGTATATGATATATATGAAACAGATGAATTTCATGGTAAGATCTGCATCCTATCTCCACGATATCTCCTTATGTATATGAAAAATCCAAAATCCAAAGTATTTCATTACGTACATCCAAAAATATACATAATCTGAAGCACTTCTTGTCGTATTTTGTACCAGGGATAGTCAGCTTGTAGTTACCATTAACACAACAGAGATTCATTAAGTTAAGCTTTCCTGTCCTTTGCCCATAGTTTTCTGGATGCAAAAAGCTCCTGATTTTTGCTTTGATTGTTTTCCACCAAGATCTTTCAATGACCTTGAAAATGCTACTGGGTATCGTCAATTATTAGGTCCACCCACAAGCATATTCACGTACATTGGTTTAATCCTGGAAAGACCTCCAGGGAAATACCCAAATCCCATGGTTTGTCACTTCCTCCCTTGCAACCACTTGGGTCCTTGCTACCATGGTCTCTTGCGTGGGTTGTGACCACAGGCTCTTGACCGGCCTCCCAGTGGTTGCCACTGTCCTTTGCATTAGATGGAGTGTTTGTTCCTTTTAAATATGAAATTAGAACCTTTTCTCAGAAGGCTCCAGTGTCTTCCCATCTCATTCAGAATGAAAGTCAACATTTTTTTGTCTCTTTTTAAGCCCTTTATAATCTGACTCCATTGCCTGTAAATTAATCACCTAGATCTCTCCTCCTAACCTAGCACTCCAGCTCGGATGGACTTTTTTGCCATTTCTTGGACATGCCAGACACATCCCTACAGCCAAATGGTCCCCTCTGCTTGAATGCCCTCCTGGGGACATCCAGGCCCACTCCCTCACCTCCTTCACATCTCTGTTCAAATATTACCTCACTGCTGGATTCCCCACAGCACAGCACATGACCTCCCCTCTGGCTGTCAGCCTTACTGGCTTAATTTGTCTCCGTATGTTTTATTTTATTCCTGCTGTTCACGTCCCCCACTATAATATAAGCTCCAAGAGCTCAGGAATATTGTGCGTTTTGGTCTCTGCTCTCTCTCCCCACATAGAGCCAAGCTGGGCACAGAGTAAGCACTCGGCATGTATCTAGTGAAGGAACGTGATATTAGCAGCCTACGAGCATGAGCATGATTTAAGAGAAGAGGAAGAAGATCTTCCTCAGTTTTTCATGATCTGGCATAGGGGTCCTGAGATAGGGGGCTGTTGAGTCTATGGTCTATGAGGTCATTTTGGTTTTTTCAGACACTGAAAGAGAACTGAATGGGCAACACTGGCTTTTGCAAAATCAGCCAGCTCTTTAGCTGGATAAATGAATATGTGACTCAGGAATTGGCTGATTCTTAAGGGTTGGAGAGATGGCTTGAAGAAATCATCTGCGCATTTTCTTTGGGGGAGGGGTTGCTTATGGGGTAGTTTGATAATTTTCTCAAATTATCTCTTCTATGGTAATAGTTTGTTTAGATTTTCTATTTCATCTAGGCTCAGTTTTGGCAAATTTTATTTTCTTTAGAAAAGAATCAATTTTATTCATGCAATTACTTATTTGCAGAATTGAATATATTATTCTATTATGATTTATTCAATTTCTGCTGCTTCTGTAGCATCTTTTATAGTTTCTCATTTTGAGTAATGATATTTTTTCCTTTGTCTTTTTTAAAATTTTATTTTTAGTAAATTCACTAGTTATTTTTAAATTTTTTCAAAGAACCAGATTTTATAATTAGTCATGTATTCTAACTTAAAAACTTGCCACGTCTGCTTTTTATTTTCCTTTACCTCTTAAAATTCTTTCCATTTTCTTGTTTTAAATAAAAATCCTTGTGTCAGATGTTTATTTCATTAGTTTTATTTGTTATTTTATCCCAATACAAGTATTTACACCAGAAATTCACTCAGAAATATGTTCCATAAATTCCTCCATTGGCTCTAAGATGTAATATTTTCATTATTTTTAAATCAATTCTCCAATTTGGATTTCTTTTTCTTACTAAAGGGTTTTTAAGGAGAGAATTAAGAGAAAAATTTGCAAGTGGAAGAACTATTTAATTTTAATTCTCATTGTTGCTTTTTCATTGAAGTTTAAGAAAAAAAAATAGATGCTGACTTATACAACCATGTTTGATATGGAAATTTTCTTTCTAGTTGCTTTGATTTCTGGAAGCTGATGGATAGAAAGATGAATTAGTATTTGCTATTTGACTTCCTATTTTGTTGACTATTTAAGAACAAAGGTAAAAAAAAAAAAAGGAAAAAAAAAGTACAAAGATAAAATACGACCAGATGACTTAGTCCAATGAGATATACAGTTTCAATAAATAAATATATAGATAAAATAAATAAAAACAAACACAAAAAAGAAAGAAAAAGGAAAATTCACAAGAAACAAATAATTCCATAATATTAATTCAGCATTATGAGTAATCATCATAAGCAACTTAAGTTGCATTTCCAGCTTCACTTACAGCTATTTCTGGATATGGCTGCCAAGATTGTCAACATTAAATAAAGCATGGCACATATTCAAAATGTCCAAAGTCAAGTTTTAATGGTCTTTTTAAAAATAGGAAGTTAGATACATCAGATGATAGTTGGAAAAACATGGACTTTGGAGGAAAGTGAACCCTGAGTTTAAACTCCTCAAAATACACTTCTCTGAACTTTACCTACCTGCATAGGGGTCCCCATCCTGGCACTCATTTCTCATCGCCCCTCAAAAGCCACACAAACCCAAAGGACTCACTAAGTTCATTTGGTTTCTGTACTCTTTAGCTGAATCCCTTTAAACATCCCAAATTCCCTCAAATAGGAGTTTCAACCTTAACAATTCAAGGAGCTCCTCCCTTCTTCCCCACCCCATGTCCCTCCATCAGCCAAACTCAGATCTCAACAGAGCAGAGCTTCTGTCTGAGGGCCATCCTGGCCTCTGGCTCCCATGTGCCAACTCAACTGACCCAGCCTCAGGACTGCACCTATCCCGGCCCTGTGGCCCTCCTTCCCCCATCTCCATGAGGCTCCAGCCCTGCCTCCTTAGTGTTTCCCTTGTATTCTGAGTTCCTGCTATGTTGCATTTCTAAGACGTATCTCTTTGGATTCTAGTTTCCCTAAATGACAACTTCCAAATTTCCTGTGCCTTAGTTCCTCACTGGAAAAAGTGATTGACTGAGCTTGGTAAAGCCATTTAGTAGAAGATGGATTAAATTCTACATTTTGACTCTGAAAGGCAGTATTTCTACTTGTGTTGACTAATAAAGGTATCCTCTTCCTGACACAATTCTGTTTCTTAAACTTAATTTTAAGGCTGTACAATGCCAGCCTCACCTGGTAGCTAGGAAGGTCAACAGAGAAACTATGCAAAGCATCTGCCTACAGAAGATGGTTATAGACGCTCTCCCTCTTGTCTCTGCCCATTTGTCCATTCATTTGTTCACCCCTGATTGGTATCTCTGGTACAAAGTGGTGCAAAGGGCTCAAGCTCCACAATGTAGAGGGTTAGGAGGGCCAAACACAAAGCAAGTGTTGTAGCTCATAAGTGGAGAGCATGCAAAGGTCCTACAAAGACCATAGGAACAAAGCTGGCATTTGACATCTCAGCCATTCACTTATATTCTTATTAGGCATGTGAACCAGTATCTTAAATTTGACACAAGCAGAAAGTCATCTTAGACAATTTAACTTGGCATGAAAAGAAGATGTAATGACACAAATTTCTGGTAACCAGCAATAATGTAGGGTAAAAATCAAGTTTAAGAAACAGAACTGCAGCTGGGTGTGGTGGCACATGCTCGTAATCCCTGTACGTGGGACACTGAGACAGGAGGATCACTGGTTTGAGGACAGCCTCAGCAAGGAGTGAGACTCTCATCAACCTCCCAAGATCCTGTTTCCAAATAAGAAATAAAATTGAGCTGGGGGTGTAGCTTAAAGGTAGAATGTCTCTGGGTTCAATCTCCAGTAACACACACACACACACACACACACACACACACACACACACTAAAGAAAGAAAGAAAAGAAACAGAACTGTGTATAAAGATGATGCTCTTAATTAGTTAACATGAGTGGAAATAGAGCCAAAAGGTAGAGTGAATTTAATTCAACCTCCATGATGCTAAGCAATTTAGCCACTGTCACCAAATTTGGTTGATCACTCTTGGGAAATAGAATACAACAATTCATCAAAGTCTAGAAACAAAGGAATAAAGGACAAAGTATAATATTGGCAATGAGAAGGCCAGATTATTTTTATTTATAGATGATATAGTTGTATACTGGGAAAACCAACTAACCACAAATCATGAAGAAAAAAATTTAGATGTTGGATGGATGCAAAATAATATCTGAAAGTAGAGATCACAATGCAAGAGTAAATTCCCATTGGTAACATAAAACATACAGAGTCAAGGAATAAACTAAGCAAGAAATGTGTTATGCCTGCAGAAGGTATGAAACTCTAATAAGGGGGAGAAAAGGCTTACATAAATACTCCACATTCTTGCAGTACAACATTCCACTTAGAAAAAAATTAGTTATCCCTTGACATTATAGTCAATTGATGCAATGGCAATACAAATGTGAAAAGAATTTCATAATTTGGGGGAAAACTTGGCAAAAATTTCTAAAGTTCACCTGAAAGAACAATTATTGCTAAGCAATCTGAGCAATGAACATAGAAAGTATTCAGGAGAGCCTATAAGTTAAAATATATTTGAATATAAAGCTATAATTAAAATAGTCTGATGCATACACAGGAAAAGACTGAATGTTCCAGGAATACTGAGAATCTGGCATATGATAAATGTGGCATCTATCAGTATACAAAAGCTTAATGACTTGATAGTACCAGGATGACTAATTTGTCAATAGAAAAATACCTGTTGAATTATGTCCCTCTATAAAGTGGTGAAGTATTTGCATAGAACCTATGTATATCTACTGTATGCTTTCAATCATCTCTAGATTACTTATAGTATCTAATACAATGCAAATAGTTGCTTAGGGAATACTGTCAAGGGAAAAAGTAGTATATCCATCTTCAGGAAAGTGTAATTTTTTTAAACAAATATTTTTGATTCATAGTTGGTTGAATCCATGGATGTGAAACCTGTGGATACTGAGTGTCTTTGCAGATGGCATCAAGTTAAGATAAGGTTATATCAGATTAGAGTGGCCCTTAATCCAATGGCCAGTGTCCTTACAGGGATCTGGACACAGAGACGCACAGGGAAGAACACCGGTGACAACAGAGGCAGAGTGGAATGACGTAGCTGAGTCAAGGAATGCCAAGCATTGCCAGCCACCACTGGAAGCTAGAAGGGGCAATTCTCCTGCCCCCTAGAGCTGGCAGGTAGGATCCAGCCCTGCAGAAACTTTGATTTCGGACTTCTGGCATCCAAACTGTATACGAACAGACTTCTGATGTTTCAAGCCACCCAAGTTTGTGGTAATTTAGTATGGCAGCTGTAGAAAACTAAGACAAAATGAGCAATCTCATTTCTTATTAAAAAATAAATCTAGATAGATGAAAGAAATCAATGTAAAAATGAAACAATGACTCCCCTAAATACCAGAATAAAATATGGGTAAAAATTTGTTTCTTGGGGGGAAAAAATAGTGCTTTTTTAAAATGGAAGGAGATAAAGAATAAATTTGACTTTATAAACATTTACACATCTGTGTGGTAAGAGATTTAGTCAAAAGGCAAGAAGTTGTAAAATAAATTTGTAGCTACGTCAGATAAAGAGTACAATCACAGAAGGGCTAGATTAGTCAAATCATGAAGTATAAATACCTAATATATAAATATATGCTCAACCTCACTTACTAAAGAAATGCAAATGAAAGCATTAAAATGTTTTACCTGTAGAGATTAAAGACTGCTATCAGTCAGGATTTAGCTAGGACATACAAATAAGTACTTCATTCACATTTGCGGAGAATATATATTGATATGACCCTTTTGGAGGGCAGTGACTCTTATCTTCTTCTGCGCTATTTCAATTGTTTTCATATTTTTGCTTTTTTCCCCATTGTAATGTGTGCATTTTTCATTTAAAGATTTATTTACTATAATTTTTCTATGAGAGAGCAAAGTCTGTCCAAGGATATGCACTTTTATAGAGTATGATTATGTATTTGAATAAGTTTGAAAAACAAATTCACAAGACAACCCCCAAAAGAGTGAATATATCAGCTTCACTGCAAACTACACTAGTATTTACCACTATCTTTTTTTCACCAACAAGTAGAATAAAATAGCACCTCATTTTAATTAGCTCTTTTAGATGAGGAGAAATCTTTTCCCATAGTCATTTGCTAATTTACTCAAGTAAACTGTTTGAAATTTTTTTCATGTAAGTCTTAATAATTCCAAGAATTCTCATTATATAAACTTTTGGTCTGTCCCTCACTGGGGATTCTCTTTCCACATCTACCCCTTCTCAAGGCTCTTTCCTTTACTCTCATGGCTTGACCACTACCCTTCTGTCTATGAAAGACTCCTCAATTCCCACACTCTATGGTGAAATCTGCTTTTCTTCCCAAACCTCTTGGAACAGAGTTTTTGCACATTTGGTGTTAAATACTATAAGACAAATAAAAAGGGACCATTTCATAAGAGTAGCTTACAGGATTATCTTAAATATTAGATATAAATAATTAGAACATAATTCCATAGCATTAAAGCATAGAAATAAACAATGGATAAAAACTATTCTGGTAAACTATGAAAGACTGCCTAAGTGCTTGAATAAATCAACACCAAAATAAATTTTAAAAGTATTTTATTCAAAAATCACTAACTGAAATGTTCCATTAAAAAAAAAAAGCTTCTATTTACATCATTATTCAATGTTAGTTTGAGTTAGATTTTAAATCTAAATCTGAAAGGTTTTCAGATTTCTACTGAAGTTAAGCATTTAAAAAGAGTACTCATAAACTCACCAAAATACCACTCTGAGGTGCACTATAGAAAAATCCATAATATATACATATATATATGTATGTATTTTAAGTATGGGGATTGAACCGAGGGCATCATACATGTTATACAAGCAATTTTCCACTGAGCTGCATCCTCAGGGTCTTTTTGAAACAGGATCTTGCTAAGTTGCACCCAGGCTAGCCTCGAATTTGTGGTCCTCCGGCCTCGGCCTCCTGAGCAGCTGGGTTCATAGGCATGCACCTCTGTGCTTGGTTTATCATGTCGTGAAGTGATGAGAACGGAGTATCCCCACTATTGCAGGAAGTGGGGCTAATCAGAGAGAGTTCACTGCAACTGCTACCCATTTAGATGGAAAGGTTCATAAGCTACAATAGGTTTTTTTTTTTTTTTTAAGAGAATCTTTGTAGTTTTCAGACTAAATGTGACAGTGCTCACAGTCTCTTTACACATTTATCTAAACCAAGGCAATCCATTTGTTTAATATCGACCAACATACAATTTCTGAGATCATGATCTTTTCACAACATCCAAGCAGGAAAATCATCCAGGAAAATTAATTCTTTCTGAGTTAGCACATCTTAGATGACCTCATGAAAAGTCTTTGGAATCTGATGTAAGTCTATAACCGATCAAAGACTCCTGAGCACCATCACCCACAAGCAGGTCCACAAGCACGTGTGGTTTGTCGTAGCCAAAGGAGGTTGGCGCGCGACTCAGTATAGTCGTCTCTTGTCCTTCTGTCTGTATTTCAGTTTTATTATTTTGGGGAAATTCTGAGTCAGATACAGAGCAGTCTGATTCCACAAGGCGACTATCAGAACCGTTTCTGGAGTGATATGAGTTTAAGATAACCCAGCAGTGTTCTGACTGGTTACTGTTTGAATGGAAAGAATTCTCTCGTGTTCTTGGAGTTGGAGGACTGCCAGGGGCCAGGTCAGAAATGTCTTCTTCAGTTGTCAGCAGTTCCGTTTTGCTAGAAGGTTCTTCTCTATATTCTGCTTCTCCTGGATGATCTTCTGTGGTTGTTCCTAGAGACAAGTGCTCCTCACAGGATACCGTCTCATTTTCTAGGACACCTGGTTGGTATGACGCGATGAGCGATGGGTATTTTGACTCAGGTTTTGTCTCTAAAGTGGCATTTTTTACTACAGAGAGCTAAGGGGAAACAAAGTGAGTAAAGTAAATTATTAAGCTTAAATGCATAATCTCAACAGCAGCAGCAGCAACAACAACTGAAGGCCCGATGGTAATAGAATACTAACTTACATATTTAGGATAACATA
>PVLC010036911.1:0-15549 GCA_004027655.1 Graphiurus murinus | reverse complement strand
CATTTCCTCATACATTTATTGGCCATTTGTATTTCTTCTTTTGTGAAGTGTCTATTTAGATCCTTTGCCCATTTTTTGATTGGGTTATTTGCTTTCTTAGTTGCGATTTTCTTGAGTTCTTTGTATATCCTAGATATTAAACCTCTATCTGAAGTGTAACTGGCAAAAATTTTCTCCCACTCTGTAGGTTCTTTGTTGAGGTTCTTGATAGTTTCCTTTGCTTTGGAGAAGCTCTTCAGTTTAGTGCAATCCCATGGATTGATCTTCCTAAGGGTTGCTTGTGCTTTTGGGGTCCTGTTGAGGAAGTTTTTACCTGTGCCTATGTGTTCAAGTGTTGGTCCTATGCCCTCTTCAAGTAGCTGCAAGGTCTCTGGTCTGACTTCCAGGTCCTTGATCCACCTTGAGTTGACTCTTGTGCAGGGTGAGAAAGTGGGGTTTATTTCCAGTTTCCTGCATATGGCTAACCAGTTTTTTACCTATTAATTTTTCACCATACTGTAGATTGACTCTTATTTCATGTTAAAATAATATATTTTGTTGCTTCTTTATGACGCCCCCCCTCCCCCATTGAATTATACCCTCACTTTTGCGTAAATCTTGGCATAAGGTCAGCATTAAAGAGGACACAAATGTTGTTTGGCCTTGGGTGCATGTTTCCATGTAGACCAATCTGAACTCCTTCACAATGGTTGGTCTTTCAATCTCCACGCTTTCATAACCATGTTCAGGTGACTAAGCATCTTATTATTTTTCCACCTCTCTAGTTCCATCCAATTTCTAGTTTATTTTCATTTGCAGTTTTTATGCAATCTCTCTTTAGGTCAGTTTTCCTCCAGGAGCACTTTGGAATGCCCCCTCCTTTCCTTTAAAACGTCTAGTTTTCAAATACTTTTTTCACCTTCCAGCAACTTAGTCCCAAAGTAAAAAAGAGGCTGGGGGCCTCTTTTATGCAGGAGACCAGTTATGTCATCATTAAACTCTGTTCGCTTTCTATTTCACTCTTTCTCCTTGAAATATCCATTTATTCATATTATTACCTAGGCAGAAGTGTTCATTTCTTTCTACAACTGTATAGCACATCTGGCTGTGTGGTTTACATTTTTCGCCTGAAGTTCAATTTGTGCTAATGAAAGTACTTTTCTTGCTCAGGTAAGCCGTAGACAAGAGAGACTTATTTTCAATGACTACCTACTAGTATCTTTGGAATGTGTGATGTCCCATTGAATTCCATATGCGAGGGAGACATGCTGTTTGCATTCAAGGAATTTAAAATTCAGACAAGGATACACATAAAAATTTACCTAGAAAGTTATGGCAAGGATATGTAGATATGGATGCATGCTTTTTTTTTTTTTTTTTTTTTTTGCGGTACCGGGGATTGAACTCAGGGGCATTCTACCTCCGAGCTACACCCCCAGCCCTATTTTTTATTCTTTATTTTTGAAACCGAGTCTCACTAAGTTGCCGAGTGCCTCACTAGGTAGCTGAGGCTGGCCGCGAACCCGGATCCTCTGGTCTCAGCCTCCCGAATGCTGGGATTACAAGCGTGCGCCACCACGCCCGGCTTGGATGCATGCTTTTAAAAAAGGAAGAGTTGATGGAGTGGCTCTGGTTGGCCCTAAATTTTTTTTTTTTTTTTTTTTTTTTTTTTTTTATGTAGGTTTAGTGCTTTCCAAGAAGCAACCCTGACAGTATTTTTCTTTCCTTCTTCTATGATTATGAAATGCTGTAAAATGCTCTAAGGGAAGTATAGACTACAGTAATACTTGCAGAAATAAGTTTTTGTGTATCTGTTAATAGGATGTTTTCTTATTAATGGAATAGTATAAGCTCCTGTTGCTTTGGATCAGACACATCCTGGCTGTCATAGTAAGAAGAGATAATTGTTGTTGTCTGAATTATAAGGGAGGGAAGGAGGCACCTGTGGGTGGGGGTTGGGGTGCTGGTGGTGGATTTGGACACTGGAAAGGAAAAGTTGAGATGAGCACAGGTTGCCTTCACAAAGGATCTTACAAGGTTTCTTGTTTATTTGTATGGCTAGTACCTCATACTACTCCTTCCTTGTATCTCATCTCCCTCCCCCTCTATCTTCTTCCCTCCCTTCATCCTGGAGATTGAACCCAGGAACATTCTACCTCTGAGTTATACTCCCAGACTGATTTTATTTTTATTTTGAAACAAGGCCTCACTAAGTTGGTACGGCTGGTCTCGAACCTGTGGTCCTCCTGTCTCAGCTTCACAAGTACTGGGATTACAGGCGTGCACCACTATGCCCAGCCTTTTTTCTTTCATTTTTTAAATTCCAGTTGAAAGAATAGAAAAAGTGAATGGTTAGGGCATTTACTGGGAAAGAGTTATTTTGGAAAGACAAAAGATTTTTCCAGGTCTCATTTGTCGTATTTGTAGTTTTTAAAAGATCAGCTACAAATGTAGCTAAAAACAACAAAAACAAAAAACCCAGTGTCTGATTATTTCATGTAATTTAATTGGAATTAATACTATTTAAGATTTCTAGGTTTTTTGTTTTTTAATGTGCATATTTTCTCCAAAAGAAGATTTTTTCCACTAGATTTTAACTTTTTGAATGATAGAGTTCACTGATCAATGGGAACTTCCACTTATACCAAATTCTATCGTATTATAATTGGTAGAAACAGAGAATTCTTGTGCTTGCATATGTAATTTTCATCAATTGAGGGCCATTCCTACTGAGGATAACTCGAAATAGAGAAAATGCACATTATTGATTATATAATAGAAAGGAGGGATAAATGTACTACATTAAGAAGTCTGGGGAAGATAAAAATGAGAAAGGGAAATCCAAACCTAAAAAGTAAATTGCAGTGGCTTATTGAGAAAACAAACAAACAAAACACATTCAGTGTGTAACCAGGGCAGATGGAGAACTCATGAGAACTGGCATCTTGGTTTTTAGCTGCAACTGATATAAGTGTTCAATAACCAAGTTGTTGAGTGAAGTAATGAGTAAATGAACAAAGGAACAAACCAGGCAGGTAGAACAAGGGTAGGGAGGCTAAAGTATGTAACTAGAAAGGATGAATTGCATGGGGAACAACCCTGAAAGCAAGGACAATAAAATATTGAGCCTTGTATTTTTATGTAATAGTAAAATAAAAACAAATTATGAATATTTTATTGAAATGTCAGCAATTGCCTGAACTCTCTACTGCGAACTAGATGGTAAACAGAAACCAGTACTTATGTCTTCAGTCTAAACTCCAAATGTATAAATGTCACTTGATAGCCGGGCGTGGTGGCGCATGCTTGTAATCTCAGCATTCGGGAGGCTGAGACTGGAGGATCTGGGTTTGCGGCCAGCCTCAGCTACCTAGTGAGGCACTCTGCAACTTAATGAGACCTGGTTTCAAAATAAAGAATAAAAAATAGGGCTGGGGGTGTAGCTCAGAGGTAGAACGCCCCTGAGTTCAATCCCTAGTACCGCAAAAAAAAAAAAAAAAAAATGTCACTTGATTCTTTAAGTATGTGTCTTTATTTTAAATGTGAACATAAAGTAATTTAAAAATTTTCTGGTCAATTTCAGATGTTTAACTTTTCTTTTTTCCATAGTATTGAATTTCACAATTAAAATTTTCGATGTTTTTGTTTGTTTGTTTTGGGAAGCTGTCACCAGTATTTAATGTTGATAATAAATGAATTAATTTAAATTACTCCAGATTGGCTTTCATTATGTTTATACTTATGAATTATTTTTTTGATATTGAATATTAAACTGCTTGAGGGCCAGTGTAATTTTGTTCAAAGTCTTAAGTGTCTTTTATCACCACAAATGTTGGGTGGGTAAATTGATGAATAAATGAATTACTCTTCAAATTTGCACATGTAAATATAGAGTGTGTGTCTAATAGTACCAAATGAATAAAATTGTAGTGAGTAGGAACTTTCCTGAATTGTGAGCACATGGTTCCTGTTACTTAGAAGTTAGGAGGAAACATAAACAAATATTTGAAATCAATAGTACCTCCTAAAACCAATCACCGTACACAATCTTTATAAAGCTTGCCTGACTTGTTATGATATCCACTTATTAAGTGAAGATAACTATTTCTGTGTTTTAATTGTTCTGTTTCTATAAGCTACCTTCAACCCCTCTGGGTTCCGTAATATGAAGATGGATGATTGTGTTTCCTTCTGTGTGAATTACTATTTGGTAAAACTTCCCAGAACACTGTGTAAGTTTTCAGCAGTAGCTCCCAGTTAGCGCTTCGTCTGTTTGCAAGTGACCTGGCAATCTCACCCTTTTCTGTGAAGTGGGCTTTGTATGGTCTCCCATTGCCTCAGCCAATTAAGACCTTAAAATTAGGCTTTGAGGAACCCTGCTCATGCTTCCAGGAACATAATAGTGCCACTTTTCATTGAAGGAGATGAGAAGTGTTTAAGTTTGGCCAATGAACAAAGCAAGGATAAAAACAAGTGCTAAAATCATAATTAGCCCTGAATATTTTAATGCAAAAAGGGTATCAGTTTTTGGACACTCTTTCAACAGTATACTAGATTTCCTTCCATAATTTATGGTTCAAAGTTTTCTGCTTCTTATGGAGGCAATTAAGTTATATAGTAAGACATTTTGCAAAGGGTACACACCTTTATTTTTGAGGTAAATAGCTTTGCTATGCTAGATTTAAACATGGACTAAAACATTTCTCTTGCCTCAAGTCTGAATAAAATTCTTGAATATAAATTCTTCAAGGAGTCTTTCCTTGGTGTGGACAGGAGAAAGGAACAGGTTTCAAAGTGAGTATATGACACTTTCATGGGTTTCATACCTACTTTACAGTTATTGTTATCATAAAGTGAATGCTCTAATTTCTATTTATAGTAGTTTGACTCCCTTAGAATTTCTCCTTTAAGGATTCTATTATTTTGTATTGAGTAGTGACTATCTTTTGCTCACCCTACATTGTATTGTAATCATAGATCATGATGAGTTCAAGGTGATAGAAGCATACATGCACACAGCACTCATTGGGCCTTCCCCCAGGTCCCGCCTCTCTCTGTCTCCCTCCCCACCTTCCCATGTGCCACGCTGTGATTAGCATTGATACATGTATGGATGTACATCATTTTAAATTGAATACAGAGTGATATCCCTGCTGCCAAATGACAGATGCTCTTTTCTTCTCTCCCTTTGCTTATTTTCTCAACTGTGAATTAGATAAGAATGGTAAGATAAGTAATCCTGTTTTAGTTACAGAAGTATTTAAAAGGGAATATTTTTAGGTTGTTGGTGCTGGGGAATGAACCCAGGACTGTGCACATGCTACTGGTCAGGGCTCTACCATTAGGCTAAACCCCCAGCCCATGAAAAAAAATTTAAATAAGTTATTTGCTATATGAACATTCCATTTAATACCTCTTAAGTACTTCAACTACTTTTTTCTTAGATTGAGAGTGGTAAAATATTTTATAGTGGAAACTGTATACGTAAATGTATATAATATTACACCTATATGAATTTATAGTCCAAAGAACAGAGATGATTTTGTACAATATTATGTTGATTTTATTTTTATTATAGGATCTCAGAGTATTTAGCAAGTCTCTGTAATCACCTCAAAATATTCAGGAACAGCAGCAGAAAATACTTAGTGTATCTATTCTGTTGTACAATGGTGATCCTGCCTATAGCATTATATGGCGCTGGTTATTTTGCTGTAGAGACAGCATGAATTGTTTGAATAGATCCAGTCTTTGTGGCTCAGGACACTTTCACACTTTGAGGAACATTTGGTTCTCCTGGCTCCAAATTAATGTGGCACTATCTGTGTCTTGAAATAATAAAAATACTATTGTACTTTTTTTTTTTCTTTTTTTAGAGAACTACTTTTTTTAGAGAACTACTTTCTCATGCACTAAACAAATTTCATCATATTTGTCTTGTTGTTTATGAATTTCATAAAACTATAGCCCCATGAGAGGAGTGGCCTTATCTTAAATATATTGGCTTTCCATGACCTAATATAGTCTATGACTCATAACCATTCAGTTTAATACATATTTATTCATCAAATAAACTGTAATACTAAATGAAATAGTTATTAATTATTTAGACATTTCTCTCAGTAAGTAACATTTTGAAATCACTTAACCAGAGATATCATAGTTTGGACATCATTTCTTTGTCCACTTACTCCTTAATTCATCTGTTCATTTATTTATATCTTGACTTGTTCTATAAGATTTATACAGTTGATATAATAAAAAGGTACATTTTCAATAGTGCCATCCAAAATAAATACAACATGAGACTCAAACATGAATTATATATGTATTTTTAAATTCTCTGAAAGCCACATTAAAGAAGTTAGTGTTAAAAAAGTGTGAAATTGGGAGGGAGCCCAAGATGGCATCTGAGTGAAACACCTCTCCTCAGGTGCTGTGAGCTCGAATCAAACCTGCCATAAAAAGCAGTTTCTTGATGGAAGAAAAAAAAAGCAACAAAAAAAGAACAAAACAACAAAATTTGAACTACAACTAAAGAGACCCCAGAAAGCCGACCAGGGAGAGCAAAGAAGCCCAACCGTGCAGCAGCGGCACCAAGCCTTGGAGCCACGGTGGCTGTTAATCTGGCCACCTGGCAGTGCACCCAACAACCAAGTGTGGAGTAAGTGACTCCAGAACTCCACATCATAACCAGGCAGCGGATCCCTGCACCTTCCACAGCGACCAGAACGCATGGTATGACCAGTGTATGCCCCCATGGGACCACCCCAGCTCACGTCTTCCTCCAGAGCCAGAGCAGCAATCAGCTGCAACGCAGAGCTTGAATCAAAACTGCCACAAAAGCAGCTTATTGACAGAAGGAAAGAAAAGCAAAGCAGCAAAAAAAAAAAAAAAAAAAAAGAAGAAAGCAACAAAAGCAGCTGAACAGAACCCAGGGAGAACAAAGGAGCCGGTGCATGCATGCACGTGGTCAGCAGGGCGTGTGCTGTGAACAGGCCGCTGCCATTTTGACAGCTGCCATCTTGCCAGTCACCAAGAGCAGCATCTATTAGCACCAAGACCTTCAACGACCTCCTGCACACCCAACATCCAGAAATGGAGTAAGCTACTACAGAATTCCACACCCTAATCAGACAGCATAAACTACAAAGAAAAACTAACAAGTAAACATCAGAACCGGAGAAACAATAATTTCCAGGAAGCAAACAACTAAGCAAAGAAGAATAAACACTACGGCAAACAGAAGTCAAAACTCAAAATGTTACGAATTAAAAATCATCTCTCAATAATCACACTGGATATAAATGGTCTCAACTCCCCAATAAAAAGACACAAGGTGGCAAAATGGATTAAAATCCAGAATCCATCTATATGCTGCCTGCAAGAAACACACCTTGCAAGTAAATATTCCCACAAACTAAAGGTGAAGGGCTGGAGTAAGGTAATCCATGCCAACGGAACTCGAAAACAAGCAGGAGTAGCAACCATGATATCAGATAAATTAGACTTCAAGCCTAAGCTTATCAGAAGAGACAAAGCAGGTCATTTTTTACTAGTAAAAGGAACAATCCAGCAAGAGGAAATAACAATTATCAACATCTATGCCCCAAACATAGGTGCAGCCACTTTCATAAAACAAACTCTGTATGATATAAAGACACACATTTGTGTGTGCCAGATGGTTTTCCAGTTGAATTTTATAAAACATTTATAGATGAGCTAATCCCAATACTCCTCAAACTGTTCCGTGAAATAGAAAGAAACGGGACCCTCCCAAACACATTCTATGAGGCCAACATCACATTAATACGGAAGCCAAATAAAGATAGCTCAAGAAAAGAAAACTATAGACCTCTATCATGGATGAACTTAGATGCAAAACTGCTAAACAAAATACTAGCTATGCAAAACCACATCAAGAAAATTATACACGACCAAGTCAGGTTCATCCCAGGGATGCAATGCTGGTTCAACATATGAAAAACAATCCATGTAATTCACCACATCAACAGAATCAAAGACAAAAATCACATGATCATCTCAATTGATGCTGAAAAAGCATTTGACAAGATCCAACACCTATTCATGTTAAAAGCACTGCAGCGAATTGGAATAGAAGGCACATACCTCAACATCAGAGGCAATATACAATAGACCCACAGCCAATATCATATTAAATGGAGAAAAACTGCAAGAGTTCCCACTAAAGACAGGAACAAGACAAGGATATCCATTATCACCTCTTCTGTTCAGTATAGTACTTGAGAGTCTAGCCAGAGCAATAAGGCAAAAGAAGGAAATCAAAGGGGTAAAAATAGGGAAAGAAGAACTAAAACTATCCCTTTTTGCAGATGACATGATGCTATATTTAGAAGACCCAACAAATTCAACCAAAAAACTTATAGAACTAATCAACAAATTCAGTAAAGTGTCTGGATACAATATCAGTCTTAAAAACCCAGAAGTTTTAATGTATGCCAAACATAAATCCACTGAAAAAGAAATGCAGAAAACAATTCCACCCACAATAGCACCCCGAAAAATAAAATACTTGGGGATAAACCTAACCAGAGATGTAAAAGACCTCTATAAGGAAAACTATAAAAAGTTGAAAAAAGAAATTGATGAAGACCTTAGAAGATGGAAAGATCTTCCATGCTCTTGGGTAGGCAGAATAAATATCAAAATGGCCATCCTCCCAAAAGTGAGCTACAGATTCAATGCAATACCCATGAAATTACCAAGGTCATTCCTCACAGACATAGAAAAATCAGTCCTTAAATTCATTTGGAATAACAAAAAGCCCAGGATAGCCAAAGTAGTTCTTAGCAAAAAGAACCATGCAGGAGGTATCACAATACCTGACTTCAAACTCTACTACAAAGCCACAGTAATAAAAACAGCATGGTATTGGCACAAAAACAGACACAGAGCAATGGAGCAGAATAGAAGATTCAGAAACAGACCCACGTGCTTACATTCAATTGATTTTTTACAAAGGAGCCAAAAACATACACTGGAAAAAAGATAGCCTCTTTAACAAATGGCGTTGGCAAAACTGGTTAACCATTTGCCGGAAAATGGAAATAAACCCCACTTTCTCACCATGCACAAGAGTCAACTTAAGGTGTATCAAAGACCTGGAAGGTAGACCAGAGACCTTGCAGCTACTTGAAAAGGGCATAGGCCCAACACTTCAACACATAGGCACAGGTAAAAACTTTCTCAACAAGACCCCCAAAGCACAAGCAAATGAAAGGAAGATCAATACATGGGATTGCGTTAAACTGAAGAGCTTCTGTGCAGCAAAGGAAACTATCAAGAACCTCAAGAGAGCGCACAGAGTGGGAGAAAATTTTTGCCAGCTACTCTTTGGATAGAGGTCTAATATCTAGGATATACAAAGAACTCAAGAAAATCACAGCTAAGAAAACAAATAACCCAAGCAAAAAATGGGCAAAGGATCTAAATAGACACTTCACAAACAAAGAAATACAAATGGCCAATAAATGTATGAGGAAATGTTCCACATCATTGGCAATCAGAGAGATGCAAATCAAAATTACCTTGAGACTTCACCTAACTCCAGTCAGAATGGCAATCATAAAAAACACGAACAACAACAATTGCTGGCGAGGGTGCAGAGAAGTGGGAACCCTAATACATTGTTGGTGGGATTGCAAATTAGTGCAACCACTTTGGAAAACAGTATGGAGGATCCTCAGACGAATGGGAGTGAATCTACCATATGGTCCGGCAATACCACTTCTGGGTATCTACCCAAAAGAATGGAAATCAAGCTATCAGACTGATGCATGTGTATCTATGTTCATAGCTACACAATTCACAAAATTGCCAAACTCTGCAAACAGCCAAGATGTCCATCAACAGATGAATGGATTACAAAGCTATGGGATATGTACACAATGGAATTTTACTCAGCCATAAAGAAGGACAAAATCATGTTATTTACAGGGAAATGGATGGAACTGGAAAACATATGTTAAGTAAGATTAGTCACAAAGAGTAAAAAAGCATATGTTCTCCCTATTATGCGGATGCTTGGGGAAGACGGGGCATAAGAGTGTCTCCAGATGAAAAAGGAGAAACCCTCGATAAGCAAAGAAGTTGACTTAACTGAAGGGTATGGATGGTGGGTGGTAGGGGGGGGACACCCTAATGCACATGATGTACTTTCCCAAATATATAAAGGTCAATCACTAAACTGAACTTGAGAAGGAGGGAGAGCAAGGTAGTGGGGTGGGAATTGGGGAAGGGGTTAAATGAGAAATATGTGCACATATGCCTTTATCAGCTTGTACCTTACAAAGATGTATGATGACAATGCACCAATTATTATTTTAAAAAGTATGAAATTAATTTTAATATATTCATATAATGTATCAGAAGAATGATCATTTCCACATGTAATCAACATGAAAAAATTACATTCATTTTACTTACCGAGTCTTCAAAATTGAAGGTGCATTTTACCCTCATAGCCCATCTCAGTTTCAAGCAGCCATATCTTATATGTTCAATGTCCATACGTGAAACATGAGTATCTTATTGGACAGCACAGCTCTGGAGGACTTTTTATATCAGCTATTTCATGTGTCGTTCTTTTCATGAGAGGATCATCAATAGTAGGCTTGTCAGGATTATGGACGTCTCAGATCTTCAAGATGATGAATGTAAACTGAAACTCTTGTACTCTAATATTAATTCTATTTATGAAAAACAATCTATAAAATTATTGAAAGCAGCTTACAATATAGGCAATTTATAGCCTCCTATACAAAATAAGAAATTATAGATATATAGGAAATGATTTGCATACATTCTTTGAATTTTCCAAAATTCTATGCTTTTTTTTGTGTGTATGTGTGAAATGGTAGAGAATAATCCAGTTATTTATGCACCCGAGTAGAAGTTAAAGATAGCTTGAGCAAATCAGAAGGAATAACATTTTAAGGACGTTTATTTACTTCATACCTAGATTTTCTGTGTTATATACATTATGATAGAAAATGTGTATGGTTATTCAGAGTTTATTCTTTAGAAGAGTACAGTGGTCTTTTGTTTAAAATTTGGAGGTAGTAAATATTTTGATTCAGACTCTGTTGTCAACATTGCTTAGGCAATTGGTTGTTTTATGTTGTAGGCCAAGTTTTTGTTTGGCTCTAGTTATTTTATTTTTCAAATTTTCTGAATTTGGAAGTTTTTGGTTTTTTTTTTTTTATTAGCTTTATAGGAAGTAAATGAGAAGGGATCCAGTATTTCCTTAATACTTCTAGCGTATGCTAAATATTATGTTAGGCACAGTACATAATTTCACAAACAATCTTCTATGTGAGCTCGGTATTTTTATTCTTATTAATAAGGAAATCAAAACTCATAGAGGTTTAGTAACAAGAATATTGATTGATGGACCCATGGATAATAATACAGTCCTTTGTGGAATGTGGCTTGGCCAATAGTGTAGGGTACAGCTATGAAAACTGTATTTGTGCTAAACTATGGCTCATTCTTGTCATTCATCATTTAGCAGCTTGGAATGAATATTTTGTAAAGTAAAGCATAGAATGTAATTATTCTACCTCAACCTTTCAATGACCCATGCATGTTCTAAAGGGAAAAAAAAATCTTTAAATGCCTTTACTATGATTTACAATATTCTTCCTGAGGAATTCAGCTCACTCTTTTTCTTTTTCAATTTTCTCTTGCAACTCCAGCATGAAAGTTCTAGTAACATTTTCTTGGCCTTTTACATGCTAAGAACATTTCTGCCTAACATCATTCACATGTGTCGTCTTACCCCCACCACATACCTATTATTTCCTTTCTCCCCTATGGATGTGGCTTCAGCTTCCTCCTCCCTTATGTTTTAACTTAAATATTATCTCCTCAGGGAGACCAAGCATTACCTAATTTGAGTAGGTTTTTACTGTATATCCATCATTGCAATCTATTAATCATTCCAGAAGACTAATTTTATTTGCATTTATACATATATATTTATGTATCTATTGTCTGTGTTTCTCACTAGACTTTAAATTTCTTAAGGCTGGTGACCATATCTCTTGCCCTGGCCATGGTGGATGCTATTAACTGTTATGGTTTGGATCTTGTATGTATCCCCCCCCCCCAATCAAACTCATGTGTTGAAAAATAGCCTCCAGTGTAGAAAGTTTCAAAGGTCAGGCAATGACTGGATTATGAAAGCTGTCACCTCATCATTGGATTAATAATTTGAATGGACTAATTGGGTGGTAACCTTAGGCAGATGGGGCATGTCTAGAGGTGAGGGGTGGCGTGGGGGCATGCCCTAGAAGGTTTTATCCATTTCCGACACCCCTCCACTCACCCTGGCTGTCCTGAGCTCAGCAGCTCTCCTGTGCCACACCCTGTCACCATGATGTTATCGCCTTGGAGCCGGCCAGCCATGGACTGATCCTTGAAACTGTGAGCCAGGTCAGCCTTGCGTCTTCTAAGTTGTTCTTGTCAGGCGTTTTGCTCACAGCAACAAAAAGCTAATTAGCACAGTAAGTATGTGTTAAACCACATATTTGCCTTCTAGTATCTGGGTTGCCAAAATAGCATCCTAACCTGTACTTTCTAATTGTACTTTCTTACTTCTCTATTTCATCTGCTAGTCTTGCTGAACTGTAATATATATCGATTAGGGTGCCTTCCCAGTTTCAGGTCTTCTGTTCCAGTGAAGACTATTTCTTAACCATACCCAAATTGACCTGGTACCTCACTCCCTTTCACCATAGGGATTATTTCAAGCGATGTGATCTAGTCCTGGCCATTCCAAGTTACTCTTTGATTGAAAAATTCAAATATTAAAGAGAGAAGTTCTTTTTTTTTTTTTTTAATGCTTCAGTCATGGCACTGGAAAATTATAAACCTTGTCTGTTGGAGACCATATTCCATGTCAAGAGGAAAAATCTGACTATGATAGTAGAGAAATAGGCCAACACTCAGATGAAAAAAAAAGGTATAAAAGTGATAGGTTTACTAGCGTCAAAAACTTGTTCCTATTTACTCTTTTTTCTGCCTGTGACCTTTTTGGTCAGATGTGGCAATTTCACAATACCACTGTTCTGTCCTCAAATAGTTTGACTTGGCCCTCCCTCTCTTATAAGCATAGTCCTAACAGATTTATGTTTCCAGCCACATACCTAAATAAACATAGCAGGGGCTGTCAGGTTACCTTTGAGTTTCCTCTGCGAAGTTAAAAAATATTTTATCAGTATGCTTGCAAAATCACAGTGAGCTAAGTTTGTAAATCGTGGTTCTACTTTTTTTTTCTTACTATTATGTATTCTATGTTCAGAATTCTGATTATTACCCTTTCAATTTATGAAAACTTATAGAGGTAAAATATTCATATGTGTATGTAAAATATTCATATATATATAATGTTTGTATATTTGTAGTGTGTGATTTTGTTGCTAAAATTGTGTTCTTGTGTCCTATAGCTTTTGGTTTCATCGTTCAAGCTAGTTGTTTAAATTTTTTGAGTCAGCACTTTTTAGTAGTATTTACAAGCAAATATTATGCAACTTTGCTTTTGTTTAAAAGTCAAAATTTTCTTTTGTCAGCATTTTTAGTAGTATTTAGAAGCAAATGTTATGCAACTCAACTTATGTCATAAGAAAGTGATATGTGTCAACTAATGTGTAATTATTCCTATTCTACTTTTAATGAAGTGACAATAATAATTTATATAGGCTTTCATTTGTTATCAGTCAGTTGTGTCAATAAGTATATGAGTGCAAGAGTGGGGCATTGTTTGTATGAGCTTCTTTTTGGAGTAATGAAAATCTTCTAAAATTGTGGTGCTGGTTGTACAACTCTGATTATACTAAAAGCCATAGCTACTAAATTGTGTAAGACTTTCTAGTCTGATTTATACCTTCAAGAACATGGAAACGTCAGATTTACCATTTTGACTTTACTAAATTACATGAATAGCAGGGTTCAGTTGGTGATGGAAGTCCTGATAAGACATGTCAAATGGTATACTGAGCTGGGCGTGGTGGCGCACGCTTGTAATCCCAGCATTTGGGAGGCTGAGACTGGAGGATCCAGGTTCCAGGCCAGCCTCAGCTACTTAGTGAGGCATTCTGCAACTTAGGGAGACCCTGTTTCAAAATAAAGAAAAAAATAGGCATGGGGGCATAGCTCGGAGGTAGAATGCCCCTGAGTTTAATTCCCAGTACCACAAAAAAAAAAAAAAAAAAAAAAAAAAACCTTCAAATTTCTTCTGTATTTTTATATTACTGGAATTGTGGATTAGTATCAGTTTATGAAGGATCTTTTATTTAAACGTTTAACCCTTCTTTGGGATGCTGCCCTAACATACATGCCACTATTCTCCCCTTCTGATGCTTAGGGTAGGCATTACTGAGCTTAGCTTCTTCTCTGTCAGTTACACTTTGGGTGTCCCTCTTAAAACAGTTGTTCCAGGTGGCCACTGCTCCTGATTTGAACTGACTTGTGAATTTAAATGCAGTTGTTTATCTCTGTAGGGAATGATTTCTAAATACCATAGTCTTATAACTGAACTGAAGATAATGGCACTTCCTTCTTGCTTCAAGACTTCTTTTTTTTTTTGGGAATTGAACTCAGGGGTACTGGGAATTGAACTCAGTCGCATTCTACCTCCGAGCTACACCCCCAGCCCTATTTTTATTCTTTATTTTGAAACAGGGTCTCACTAAGTTGTGAGTGCCTCACTAGGTAGCTGAGGCTGGCCGCGAACCCGGATCCTCCGGTCTCAGCCTCCCGAATGCTGGGATTACAAGCGTGCGCCACCACGCCCGGCTGCTTCAAGACTTCTATTTCCAGCATTTTCTTATCTTCCTTGAAATATTTGGCCTGTAATGGATCTCAACATGCAATACACACATATCATTCAAAGCAAGTGATGGCAGTGTCTCTGCCCTTAAAAGCCTACAAATTTTGTGATTTTCCATGGCATACTAGATATAGGTAATATTTCTTCCGCAATTAATCTTAACTTTGCTTAAGGTATTTTGCTTTGCTCCTGTAACTTAATATTGAAATGATAAACAACTCAATTTAAAATGGGTAAAGGTCTGAATAGACAGTTCTAGAAAGTATTTATAAAATGTCTAAATGAAAGAATACAATCACAAAGAACCATATATTATGTGATTAAAATTTTATGAAATGAGCCAGGCATCGTGGCACACGCCTGTAATTCTAGTACTCAGGAGGCTAATACTAAGACAGAAGGATGGTAGGTTTGAGGACAGTCTCAGCAAGTAGTGAGACTCTCAGCAAACTAGTGAGACCCTGTTTCAAAATAAAAATAAAATCCATTTGAAAGCCGAGCGTGGTGGCGCACGCTTGTAATCCCAGCATTCGGGAGGCTGAGACCGGAGGATCCGGGTTCGCGGCCAGCCTCAGCTACCTAGTGAGGCACTCCGCAACTTAGTGAGACTCGGTTTCAAAATAAAGAATAAAAAATAGGGCTGGGGGTGTAGCTCGGTGGTAGAATGCCCCTGAGTTCAATCCCCAGTACCGCAAAAA
>PVLC010036910.1:0-15603 GCA_004027655.1 Graphiurus murinus | reverse complement strand
CTGGAAGGGTGACAGGGCTCAGGGGGCTGCAGGGCACACGCCCTTGACACCAGACTAGAATCTTTTAGGAAAGAAACCACGCGGGGAGGTGGGTGGGACAGAGGTCCCCAGGAATACTTCACTCAGTGCCACAGTGGGGTGTCTTGGAGGGGTGGGGGGTGAGGGAAGGGCTGCCCCCAGGTGAACAGGTGGGTGGGGAGAGGCAGGCCCAGGCGGGACGGGCTGGACTCCAACCTGTGCGAGCCACAGCCTGCTACTCCGAAGACTCTTTGGGCATGTAAGCCACATTGTCATAGGCAGGGGGCGGAGAGGCTGCCGGGCTGGGGATGTTGAAGTCCGTGCTGAAGGCATTTGGCAGGAAGATCACAGACTGTGAAGAAAAAGAACCCAGTGAGCGTCGTGGAGGGCGCTGGAGCTTTCGGGGCGCGCCACAACAGCGCCCCCGTGCGGGCACTCTGAGAACAGCGCTCCTTTAGCCAATTCTACAAGTGTGAATGAATTGCACGCTCAGAACTGTCATCCATTCAATGAACATTTCAGAAAACACTTTCCGGAGCCCACTATGATCCAGACACTGAGAATACAGCAGTGAAAATCCTGAAGCGATGAAAATCCCATTTCTCTAGGAGCCAATGCTCCGGCGTTCTCTCTCTGGACCCTTCCGGCCCTGGTCCAGGGCTCCTATTCCTCTTGCTGGGGCCACAGCCCTGGTCTCCAGCCCCCTGCACTGGACAAACCCTCTAGATTGTTCCCGGAACTCAACTCACTGCCCTGTCCCAAAATCTTCAGTAACCTCACCCCCAAACAGCATCCCCACCCCGCAGTCTTCACTGTCCTGCCCGGGCAGCCTTTGCTCTAACTAGTTCCTCGGCCTTGAATGCCTCCTTTCTGTCTTTCCCGCCCATCATTTTCTCGGAATATAAGCTCAACTTCCGTCCCACTCATACTGCCCTTTCCTATGCTTCAGTCTCTCTTACGGCCTGTGAATTCCTGCGAGGCCTATAAATCTGCAAACAGCGCATGCGTGCTCAGCCCCCGACCCAGCCCAGCTCTTCAGTCCCGCAGCCCGGCTCTCGCGCAGCTGGTCCTCAGCGCCGGCGCCCTCCTGTGGCCAGAAGGTGAATAGTCCCATCTGCACAGATGGAGATACTCACCGCGTTGGCCTGGGAGCGGGTGGCTTGGCACCCGAAGTGGGTAGCGATGACCGCAATGAAGAACTCCAGGATGGTGAAGATGGTGAGCACGGCCAGGTAGCCCCTGCCCACATCCTGGGGGCCACACCCACAGTCAAGGCAGGCCGAGAGAGGTCTAGATCCCCTCCCCCACGAGAATAATCCGCTCAAGGTTACCCCACCAGGCGAGGTCAGACCTGGGGCCCCGGTCTCCCTGCCCCGCACCCCTCCTTTGCTCCAGCGGGCGGCCTCTCTCTCCCCTCGATGCTCATTTTGGGGGGTAGGGTCATGGGGTCGGTGTATATGGGGTCTCTTGGGCCTGCCTATATGCCAGTGTCGGGAACCCTTGCTTCCCCGTCCCCTCCTGGGTAAGACTCCAGCATTCTCCAAGTGTACCGTTCCTGGGGGCCTGTGACACACCCAGTTAGTGACGCCAAAATCCATGAGCAGGATGGCCGTCCCGGAGAAGGCCGCCATGGCGCTGAGAACATTGGTGCCCAGGCTGCTCCTCACCTGCGGGAGGGAGACAAGGGAAGAGGAGCAGGGGAAGGGACTGCACCTCCTGCACCCTCCCTCCAGGGCCACCAAAGCCCACGTGGCCACCTGCTCTCCCAGGAGGACTTTGGGCACGTCACCCTGCACCCTTGCTTTCTACCCTGGCTTGTATTTTGGAGGTGTGTCCTGGCTTCTCCTTACCCCTCTGCAGGCGAGGTACCTCCACTTTGCCTGGGGTCACCCTGCCCTTCCCTGGTCCACCCGCCTGGTATTCACACTTACCAGGCAGCTGCTGTGCTGCTTCTCAGCTGCCACGGAGAGGGACCCAGAAACGATGAACTGAAAAAGAGGGGCCCCCGTGAGGCTTCTGGACAGGGCACACCCTGCCTGGGCTCTGGGAGAGGGCAGCAGCCACCTCCTGGCCAGCCACCCTGGGCCTCTCTAAGGGGATCCAGGTCCACTAGGATCCCGGGGCCAGGGAGCGAGGGCCACAGCTTAGCAGGTACATATTCTCACTGACGTCATATCAGAGCCTCATGAGAAAAGCATGGGTCTTTCAAACATTCACTCATCAAACATTTACTAAGTGGCAGCTCTATCAGAGCTGGGTAAGGTGGATCCGATCCCTGCTCCCTCTCCCAGGGCTTCAGTTCTACTTGGGCGGCGCTGACACTGTGCAGATAAACACTGAAGAGAAGCGGGGGCTAGTGAGCAGGGCTGTAGTGACGGGGAGTCCTGGGGGTACTTAACAAAGGTGAGGTGGGCAGGGACGTCTCTCTGAGCTGGGGGCCAATGAGCAATAGCGTTAGCGGGCTGCAGAGCCTGGCTCCCAACAGACCTGTTTCTGGGTGCCCATGCACTGGACAGTGGCCTTACATGGTGAATCTGGGCAGGCCGGAGACCGGCTTAACTGAGCGGCAGCGGTGGTTGCCATGTGGTTCTGGGGCTAACACCCGCAGGCCTGGTAGGGTGCGGGTGTGCGCTTGGCTCCCAGGGTGGGGAGATGGCAGGGGCCGCTCACCAGGGACGCCCAGGCAGGGGCGGCGAGGCGAGGACCGGACGGAGCCACGATGGCTGCCCAGGCGGCGTGGAGCCAGGCGGTGGCGTGGGGGTGGGGAAGTGGAAAATTCGGGCTGGCTTTGGAGGGGAGCCCGGGGAGCTGTTGAGGCGGGGGAGAGGAGATCTAGGAGGGCTGCAGGTCCTCTGGCCCGGATGAAGGAGGAATGGGGTTGCAAACGGGCTGGGGACTGAGTTGAGTTTTGACATGCCCAGTTGCTTCTCCAGCACCAGGTGGGGATGCCAAGATGCTCTGAACCCAGGGCCGCAGAGCCACACCGAAGCCGAGCCCAGAGACAGGCAGCGGGTGGACCAGCATCACACAGCGGAGGCCTGGCTGGACCCACCTTCCAATGTCCTGTCTCCTTCCTTCTGCACCAGGTTGTTTTGGGATTTGCTTTCCACCGCATTTGAAATCTTTGTGGGGCGTATTTTGTGGTGGAGTCTGGCAGGAGGGAGCTCAGGGGAAAAAGGGACACCTTTGTTTCCTCCCGTTGTGACCACCCCCGGCCCCCAATTCTCCTACCTGCCAACACTTTCCTCCAGCTTTCAATCACTGTGAACCACTGAGGGCCAGAGCTTGTCTCTGGGCATGGCCAGGCAGCCAGCCTGCTCTAGCACTGGTGTGTCAGTGACTTTGGTCTCTCTAGGCCCGCTTTTGGGGGGAGGGGGTTGAGCTCTAGCCTGGACAGATGAAGAAAGCCACTGTGCCTGACGTTCCAGAACCATCGCTGGCTCCACCAGGCCCCTCCTGCAAATCTCTGACTTTCTCCAAAGAGGGGACTCATTGCAAACCACAGTCACCATTAGGTGCAGAGTTTGAGGGTTAGTGATTGACTTTCACCCACATATTCTCTCTCTCTCTCTGTGTCTCTCTCTCGTGGTTCTGGGGACTGAACCCAGGGGCATTCTACCTCCAAGTTACACCCCCAGCCCTATTTTATTCTTTACTTTGAAACAGGGTCTCCCTGAGTTGCTGAGGCTGACCTTGAAACTGCGATTCTCCTGTCTCAGCCTCCCAAGTACTGGGATTACAGGCATGTGCCTAGCACCTGCGTTGTCTCTTGATCTCTTCAGCAAGCTACGGGGTGGGCAGGGCTAGGGCTAGGAACCCCTCTCTTAGGCGAGCAAGTTGAGGCTTGAGTTTCGGTGACTTGCTTAAGTGACTCCAGGATAACACGCCACCAGGGCGCTGAGATTGAGACCCCATTGCCCAGACCCCAGAGAGGCTCTGGGGGTACACCCGCCGAGGGGCAAGCACCTTTGCGCCTTTGACGGAGGTGCAAACAGCAGTGTTCGCTTTGCAAACGCTGAATGCGTCCTTTACCCTGGAGCGGAGGACGCCCTCACCTGGCTCTCCTGCAGGGGTGGGGGGCTGGCTGGCCGGCCGGGTGTGGATGGAGGAATGGGCTGGGGCCTTCGGAGCTGGTCAGACTCTCAGTGGACTGAGCTCCTGGAGGGCTGGGACCCACCGGGGAGCTGTAGGGTCTCTGCAGGTGGGGTTTGGATGCAGGGCAAGGCTTAGGAGCTGGGTAGCACAGGTGTCAGGATGTGACCTGCACCGCTATTCTTTTTGGCAGCCTTTGTTGGCTGTTAGCCTGGAGTTTTCCATACCTAGAAGCAGGGCCAGGTTCTGATTTATGTTTTATTTAATTTAATTAAACTAATTTTTTTTTTCAGTACTGCGGATTGAACCCAGGGGCATTCTACCTTCAAGCTACATCCCCAGCCCTATTTTTATTTTGAAACAGGGTCTCTCACTAAGTTGCAGAGGGCCTCACTAAGTAGCTGAGGCTGGCCGCGAACCTGCGATCCTCCTGTCTCAGCCTCCCAAGAACTGGGATTAGGACAAGCGTACGCCACCACATCCGGCTTTCAGGTTCGGGTTTATGATGAGATCTGGGCTCAGGAGTTCGATTCAGGCTCTGGTTCTTCTAGGAAGCGCTGTAGGCCCCCAGTTGGCAAGGCTAAGCCCAGGGGATGCAGGGGTGGGGCAGAGGGAGCGGTGAGTAGGGTATACCCCCTCTTCCCCCCATGGCCGGCACTCACGCAGGCTCCTCCCCAGAAGGGGACACCGCATTCGATGAAGAGCATCCCCAGGTGGCCGCGGCGGACCATGAGCAGCACGCTGCCGAAGCCCAGGTGGATGAGGCCGATGAGGATCTGCACCGTCTGCAGGAAGCAGCGAGGGCTCAGCGAGCGGCCCGGCCGGCTCCACGCCGCCCCCTGCCGGCCGCGGAGGAGAGTGCGGCCGGTGTGCGTGCCCGGCTTCCAGACAGCCGCTGCGGAATAAACTCAGATTCCCTTTGTTGGAGGAGACATCCTCATAACAATCATGAAAGACAGCTTTAGGAAAAAGTCAGCTCTCCGCAGCCTACGGGCCCCACAGCGCCCAGCTCCCGGCCGGCCGCCTCTGCTCTGTGGTCTGACCCGTGGTCCTCCCGCATTGCTCTCTATGCTGCTACCTGGCTTTCCTGGCTTCGCCTGCCCTTCCTCACCTCTGCAGCCAGCAAACATCTCCCTGAGCAGCTTCCTCATTTCTCTCTCTGTCCCTGATCCATCCCAGCGTGTCCCTGATCTTCCCACCAGCTCAATCTCCACTTGGATTTTTTTTTTTTTTTTGAGTTGACTTACCAGCATCCTACTGATCCATTTCTGGAAGTGGGATGGGGTTCTCCCAAGGGTGGGAACAGGTTAAGTTTGGCCACACTTTCCAAATGTTTTTGGCTACTACCGAATACTGGAACTGAGTGGAAAGAGATGCCGGGAATTCCTGCCCAGGTCAGCAGCCCTTCTGGCCCCGGTGACTTTTGTGGACTCCTTTGGTGACAAGGGTTCACCACCGCCACACCCAGCAGGGTCCATTTGGGGGTGGTTCTGTGTGCATAACTAGAATCCTGTTCTTGGGGTCTGTGTATCTCTCTTTTTTTCTTTTCTTTTCTTTTTTTTCAGTACTGGGGATAGAACCCAAAGGCATTCTACCTCCAATCTACACCCCCAGTCCTATTTTATTTTTATTTTGAAACAGGGTCTCCTTAGGTTGTCCTGGAACCTGCGATCCTCCTGTCTCAGCCTCCCAAGTACTGGGATTACAGGCGTGCACCACCACGCCAGGCTTTTATATTTTATTTTGAAACAGAGTCTTCCTAAGTTGCTGAGGCCTTGCTAAACTGCTGGTCTCAAACCTGCCATCCTCCTGTCCCAGCCTCTCAAGTACTGGGATTACAAGCGAGTGCCACCACTCCCGGCTCTCCATAAGTATTGGACCCTTGCCTGCTCCCCTCTCCCAGGTGCCGGGCGCTCACACCCTGCCCAGCACCTGTGCCTCAGGTCATGTGGTGAAGCTGTTCTTACCCCCAAAGCCTTGGGCTCCCCGGTCAGGAAGGTCTCCATGGGCCGCAGCTCGGGCGGTTGCGTGGCCCTGGGCGCCTGCGCCCCCAGCGGCGGCTCCTCGAACTGCATGATCCCAGGAGGCTGGCACATGGAGGTGGGCAGAATGGCGGGAGGGGGGCGGAGGCCGCTGGAGGTGCTGGGCGGGATGACCACGAATACGCCATTGCTGGAGGGAGGTGCGGACATCGTGCTCAGGGGGCCTGGAACACAAAGGCTGGGGAGATAATGGTACCGACAGTGATTACACAGACTTGATTGCTTTGCTTCTTTGATCTCAGAGGCCCACCTTGAACTCTGTTGTGTTACATGCAAGGAACTTCTCTTTATTTTCCTGCAGTGCTCTGCCACTGAGCTACACCCCCAGCACAAGCGGAACCTTTTGAAGGAGCAGGTATTTAAGCATCCTCCTTTCCCCCAGAGAGCGTAAGTGACTTTCTCAAGAACACACAGCTTCACGCCTGACGCCAGGACTCACCCTTCCCTTCTCGCTTCTCAGTCCACATCTATGGGACTTGTGCAGACAGTTCCCCTGGGGCATTTCCTGCTGTGGAAGTCTTTCTTTTTGACCATAGTCATGAGTGTAACCAACATAAATGCAGATTATGTAAACTATAGGTGTGGCTGGCCTGGAAAAACTCTAGAGAAAAACCACCCACTAGTCAGGCAAAGAGTTCACCAGGAAACAGAGTCAGGAACCTGCTGGGTAACACAGGGACGTTTAGCAGAGTCAGCCTTCTCGGTGGCCTGCATGGGCTAAGTGTTCAGCGATTCAGCACAGCTCTCAGATACGAGGCGGGATTTGAACCTGGCCTGCCTAGTCCTAGTTAATATGAGACACGAAGTCAAGATAATCACCTCTTTATGCCCCACCCCGCCTGCTGCTGAGATTTGAACCCAGGAGCGTTCTACCTCTGAGTTACATATTTTTGTTTGTTTTGTTGTGGCACTGGGGATGGAACCCAAGGACATTCTACCTCTGAGCTACACCCCATCCCTATTTAATTTTTATTTTGAATCAAGGTCTCACTAGGTTGATCAGAGTCTCATTTCTTGCTGAGGTTGTCCTCGAACCTGCGATCCTCCAATCTCAGCCTCCCAAGTACTGGGATTACAAGCATGTACCACTATGCCCGACTGAGCTATATTTTAATTTTGGAAACAGAGTCTCACTACGTTGCTGAGGGTCTCACTAAGTTGCTAGTGCTGGCCTCAAACCTGTGATCCTCAGCTTCCCAAGCATTGGGATTACAGATGTGCACCACCACACCCAGCTACCTCTTTACTCTTTTCCAGGCACTTCTAATGTATTGTTTCTTATCCTCACAGCGACCCTTTGGTGATTCCTAACATGTTATTTACCTTACAGAGGTGGTAACCGAGACTCTGAGCAGTACAGGGTCATGTTCAAGGTGACTTGGCCAGTACATGGCAGGGCAAGGATTCAACTCCAAGTCTGTCCGTGTCGAAGCCTGCAGTCGCCCCCCTCTACTGCCCCTGGCAGCATCCACGCTGTCACCCACCCACTGTTCTAGTTCTTCCATTCTGGGTGCCTTAGAGTTGGTTGTGGCCATGTGACCTGCTTTGGTTCAATGTGAATGGAAGGAAGTACTCAGCTTCCGAGTGGAGCACTTAGTGATCAGTGCAGGACTCAGCAATCAGCACTCTTCCACACGGAGGCTGCTCTATCCACGTGGGTCCCCACATCAGCGGAGCCTCCAAGGATGAGAAATATGAGGAAGAGATCATTCTTTGTCGTCTTAAGCCACTAGGATGTTTGTTACAACAGCTTAACTTGACATCTGACTGTTACATCCTCCAAAAAAAGAAAAAGAAAAAAATTAAGAAAGAGAGGGGTGAATCATAGAATCCATGCCCGTGAGGAGCCTGGAGTTTAGCAGGAAGAGCAAGAGATATTTGCACTTCGGTCCAACAAACAATTATGGAGCATTTGCTATGAGCACCAAGCTCAGGGGCTGGGTGAATTAAAAGGTGCAGTAAGCCGGTGCTTGGGAGGCTGAGGCTGGAGGATCGAAGGTTCAAGGACAACCTCAGCTATTTAGTGAGGCCCTCTGCAACTTAGTGAGACCCTGTTTCAAAATAAAGAATACAAAATAGGATTGGGGGTGCAGCTTGGAGGTAGAATGCCCCTGGGTTCAATCCCCAGTATCGGAAAAAAAAAAAAAAAAAAAGAAAAAGGTGTGGTAAGGTTGGATGTTCCGCTCTCAGAGTCCTGCAAGGGAGAGGGGCCACTGCTTGGTGAGAGAGGTGGGGGACAGAGAAAGAAGCACCCCTGGCTGGAGCTCAGGGGGACCCCAAGGGGGCATCCTCAGAGCCCACTCTCCTCCTCCACCCCACCTGCCACATATATATATAGAGAGAGAGAGGGGGAGGAGAGGCAGGCATGGCTTATTAGCTGTGCTCAGAGAGGGTGAGTGTGTCACACATGGTCACACAGCACTTTAATGGCAGATCTGGGAAAGGTTGTAGACTCCCACTTCCCAGCCCGAGGCTTGCTGCCTTTAGGGAATTCGTACACCCCTGGCGTAAGTCCTGGCTTTGTTGAGTAAGGGGATGGGTCCTTGCATGTAGAGTCCTAGTTCTAAAATGCTGGCCTTTTACAAATCATCAAATTAAAAACAAACAGGCTGGCTGAGTGAGTGTGCCAACTTTGCACTTCCACAAGTAGATTTTAAAAAATTATTAAAAAAAACCAAACAAACCACCAAGTTCTCACCTTTGTCTAGAAAGAATAATTTAACACCAGTAAGGCAGGACAGATATCATGATAGAATAAAAAGACAAAGTCTTCAATCGACAGACTTTAGTCAGTGAAAACCTCACCACAAGCCGGGCACCGTGGCACACGCCTGTAGTCCCAGTACTTGGGAGGCTGAGACAGGAGGATCGCAGGGTTCGAGGCTAGGCTTAGCAATTTAGCGAAACCCTGTCTCAAAATAAAAACCAAAAAGGTCTAGTGGTGTAACTTAGAGGTAGAACACCCTTGGGTTCAATCCCTAGTACCAACTCCTCTCAAAAGACAACTCCCCCCAAAGAAAACCTCACCACTCTGCCCATACAGTCAGCACGTCACCAGGGACAGTTGAAAACTGGGTCTGAGTCCCATGGTGGAGCGTGGGCGCCTTTGTGGACGTTCCCTGGGGTCTGGAAGAGCCCTTGGATCCACAGGACTGAACAGCCCAGAAAGGAGCAAATATGTGCATAATTAACAACCTCTCTCCCGGGCTGGTGGTGAGAAATTTGCGATCAAACCAAGACCCCGTGATCCTCAGGAGAAGAGAAAACACCTACAAAAATAGGCCCTCTGCCACAAAGCAGGCTAAGGCGCAGTCACATGCCTGGGAAGTGTGACATAGTTCCCGATTCAGAAACTTCTAACCGATCTCTGTGCGGCCCAGAAAGAGAACTTTTTTTCTTCCTAACCAGTCAGGGCCGTGACCCCTGAACTCATGCAAATGTGGCAGGAGAGGGGGAGAAGAGGGAGGGTCACAGCCCCCTCCTCTGGCACCCACGTAGCTGCTGGCTACGGAGGAGTCTCGTGAACATCTGCAGGCATGTCGGCAACTGCCCGATGAGCAGCAGTAGCAAGAGTGTGCACAGCGCTTTACAGTTTATAAAGTCTCTCATAGGGACCCTCCCACAGCCCTGGAGGAGGGCGCGATGCATTCCAGTTTGCCGCTGAAGTTTCCTGGGAGTGAGCGGAGCCACCAGTGGCCCAGGGGGACTTGCAGAAAGCCGGTGACAGATGGCTTCTACACCCTCCGTCTAGGGCTGGGAGGGGAGCTGAGAGCAGGTTTGGGGAGAGAGCCTCAGAATGACCGGAGCTCTGGGCGCGGGGGGTGTGTGTGTGTGTGTGTGTGTGTGTGTGTGTGTGTGTGTGTGTGTGAGGGACGCTTCCTTGACCAGCTCAGGACATGGTGGGGAGGGAGGTCGGCTTTAAGGAAGCTGCTGGGAGAAATTCACACGCAGGCTCTGTATATTGGACCTGCCGAGTCCTGAGTTGAGCAAGTAGTGTTTTGGGGGTACACAGGAGAGCCCCTCAGTGACAGGCATCTCTGTGGAACCCGTGACACGCCCCGGCAGAGAAGCGCCAGCTTCCCGGGTAAGTGTCCCTTCCTGCTCCTCCTTCCCTGTTCCCCAGCCTTCGAGGGAGCAGACGCCAGGTTAGCCTGCTGGGGAGGAGGAGGGGACACCTTGGGACAGGGAGGGAAGCCATCCAGTGCCCTTGTCACCTGCCACTGCCTGGGTGAGAGACCAGCCCCTGGTCAAGTTATGATATCGCACAAGCCTGACACTGCTAGACTGCGGCTGTTCCTCTAGTCTGGGAGCAGCCAGAGAAGCCACAGGACTGCCCCGACTGCCCCTTAGTAGCGGCCATGAGTATTTATTTATTTATTTATTGGTACTGGGGATAGAAACCTGGGGCATTCTACCTCTGAGCATACCCCCAGCTCTATTTTATTATTATTATTATTATTATTATTATTATTATTATTATTATTATTTTTTGCAGTACTGGGGATTGAACTCAGAGGCATTCTACCTCCGAGCTATACCCCCAGCCCTATTTTTTATTCTTTATTTTGAAACAGGGTCTCACTAAGTTGCAGAGTGCCTCACTACGTAGCTGAGGCTAGCCAAGAACCCAGATCCTTCCATCTCAGCCTCCCAAATGCTGGGATTACAAGTGTGCGCCACCACGCACAGGATCTCACTTCTAAATTGCTGAGGCTGGCTATGAACCTGTGATCCTCCTGACTCAGCCTCCCAAGTCCTGGGATTATAAGCATGTGCCATCATGCCCAGCGTGGCTGTGTTTTAAAAGGGAATAATGAGCCGGGCGTGGTGGTGCATGCTTGTAATCCCAGTACTTGGGAGGCTGAGACAGGAGGATTACAGGTTGGTGGCTAGCCTCAGCTACTTAGTGAGGCCCTCCGCAACTTAGTGAGACCCTGTTTCCAAATAAAGAATATAAAATAGGGCAGGGGGTGTAGCTCGGAGGTAGAATGCCCCCTGGGTTCAATCCCTAGTACTGCAAAAAAAAAAAAAAAAAAAAAAAAGGAATAGGAATAATGGGCATCGTTGCCTGGCACGCAGAAGCGCTTTCCCACCTGCCGGCTAGTGTTGTTAACAACCTCAGGAACTGGGGACTATTCTTATCTTCATTTGCAGATGAGGAGGCTGAGGTCAGAGACCTGCCTGAGAGGGAGGCTGCCCTGGGTCTGGCTGAGCGCCCCCGGGGCCTCCAGGACTTACTCAGGAGAGTCTCTGTGCTGGATCTTATGCACCAGGGGTCCCAGCAGCTGTCTGTCCCCAGGTTGGACTTGCTGCCGAGGGGACTCTTATCAGCTGGAGGACGTCTTGGATGAAACGCACCAGAGCACATCTGGGGGGCTACACATCTGGGAGGAGGCAGCTTTGCCACAGGTTAGCCTGATAAGAATCCACACTACTACTCTGTGAGCTTCACTGACTGACTTTGGACAAGTTGCTTAACCTCTCCGGGCCTCAGTTTCCCCATCAGTTTAATGAAAGGCTACGGTGTTGGTGAGGGTTGAGGGGCTCCAGACTTCCAAGGACACCCCATCTCCTTCCCCCTTCTGCAGCCCTAACATTTCACGGATCATACCAGAATTTGTTCCTTGGGTCTCAGCCTGCCCCTGACACAGCAGACTGGCAGGAGGTCCTCCTGGACTACTCCAAGCTCAGCCCTGCAGGACAGCCAGACCCGCCCCACGGGCCCGGAAAGGATGCCCGGAAGCCAACACTGATGGGAGGGGCAGGCCTCCGCATGCGCTGGACAGGACCATGCCCTCCGCCTGGCCCTCTGCGGTTCTGCTCCCTCCCACGATGCACCCCCCCATGCTCCCCAAGGCCCCGGGTGACAGGACAGCTCCTTCCCTTCCCCGGTCTCCATTTCCCCATCCACAAGCATGGGCAAGTCAGCATTTGCCCAGAAGCCCCTTTCTAGCCCGGGCTCTCCTCTTCCTTTTGGAGAAGGGACAGGGCAGGACGCGCAAATCCAGGTTGAATCACCTCTCTGGCCAACCTGGGCTGGGCAGGGCTGGGGGTGAGGGTTCCCCAGGAGGACAGCTGGGGCCTAGGGTCTCTGGGGGACGCCTGAGTCATCTCAGCCCCTGTCTATGAGCAGAGAAGACAGGTGTCCCTCCTTTGACTCCACCTGTGCACACACCAGGCCCCAGGCCCTGAGCTGGGGGTCACTGCCCATGGAGGCCCTGGGCCAGCCTTCTCTGCCTGGTGGCCCCTCTCTCTCTCCTGGGGACCTATGCACCCCCCCACCCACCAGTTATGCCCAGGGCTGGGTGGCCCGGCCGCCTCCTGGGAGGACGGCAGGTACTCACCAGGCTGCCGACTCCGCTGCTGTGCCGGCCGCCAGCTCCCTGCTGCCTCTGCTCTCCTGCCTTCACACATTTCCCTGTGAGAGCCTCGCTCTCTGTGTGGGGCTTGGAAATCGCTCTGCGTGTGAGCTGCGCCTCTGGGAAGTGATGAACTCCCAGCGGAGGGGGCCCAGGAAGCGGCTCACGGACTCTCTGGCCTCCCTTCCTTCCGTGACAGGAGGGACACTGAGGCCCAAGGAGGCGAGTGGCCCTGGGGTCCCACCATTAGTGTCACAGCCAGGGTGGGCTTCCAGTGGGCTTGTCCAGCGTTAGCTAAGGGGCAGGAGCAGAGGAGGTATGTGTGAGCGTGCACACACGTGTGAACAGCAGTGAGTGCGTGGAGGTGTGTGCACACAGTGTATTCAACTGGCATGGGCACATGGAGGACTTGTGCATCGGTTTCCGGGTTCAGGTTCTCACCAAAATACCCCTGAGGCACTTGTGCAATGTCAGGCAGACCTCGAGGGAAGGTGGCCAGGGACAGGCCTGGGCTGGCTCTCAGCTGACCCAGGGATAGCAGTGTGGGGGGTTGACTGCAAAAGCAACCCCAGTCCTCCAGCTCTCCATGCATCTGCCCCCTCCAAGCTAGGACTGGAGCCCGTTCCCCCAAACCCTTGAACTGGGCTGCGCAGCAACCTCATTTAAAGGCAAAGAGGGAGAGGAAGGGAGCTTGCCTGGATCCCACCCAGCCAGGCTCAGGGGCCCTTGCGCTCTCCTGGAACTCTGAAGCAGCACAGGATATTGAAGTTTCTCCTGTGCGATGTGCACTGTTAATAAGCCTCTTTCTCTTGTTAATTTGTCTTTGCAGCAAAGAGCCCCAGCTAAGCATGTAAGGAGGGTAAAAATCCAGTTTTGTGTCATCAGTAGTATTCATAGTTCTTTCTTGTTTGTTGCTAAGAAGTATTTCATTGTGTGGACGTGGCAGAGTTTGCTGTTCCATTGCTTATCCAGGGGAAGGGCATTTGGGTTGTTTCTAGGTGTGGGCTACAAATAAAGCTGTAATGAACATTTGTGTACAGTCTGTATTTCCTAGGATAAAGACCCAGGAGTGACTTTGCCGAGTCTTACAGTAAGGGCACATTTTACTTTTTTTTTTTATTTATTTTTTTAAAATTTTTAGCATGGAATTTTATACATTTCTTGGGTACAACAGGGTCACATTTTACTTTTTAATGATTGGGATTGGCCAAAATGTTTTTTTTTTAATTTGGAAACAGAGTCTTGGTAAGTTGCTGAAACTGGTCTTGAACCTGTGATCCTCATGTCTCAGCCTCCCAAGCACTGGGATTACAGGTGTGTACCACAGCACCCAGCTCGATTTTTAAAATTTTGGCCATTCTAACAGGTGTGTAGTGGCCTTTCATCATAGTTTAATGGCTAAAGATGTTAAACTTCTCTTCATGTGTTTATTTGCAACGCTACATTTTCTTTTCCTTTCTTTCTTTTTTTTTTGCGGTACTGGGGATTGAACTCAGGGGCATTCTACCTCCGAGCTATATCCCCAGCCCTATTTGTTATTCTTTATTTTGTAACAGGGTCTCACTAAGTTGCAGAGTGCCTCACTAGGTATCTGAGGCTGGCCGTGAACCCAGATCCTCCGGTCTCAGCCTCCCAAATGCTGGGATTACAATTGTGTGCCACCACACCCAGCTCCTACGTTTTCTTTGTTAAAGTGTCCTTTCAAGTCTTTGATTCATTTCATGATTATATCTATCTTTCTTTCTCTCTTTCTTTCTTTCTTTCTTTTTTCTTTCTGTGCTGGGGGTTGAATCTAGGGGCATTCTACCTCCAATTTACACTCCCAGCCCTATTTTATTTTTTATTTGGAAACAGGGTCTTGCTAAGTTGCTGAGAGCCTCACTAAGTTGCTGAGGCTAGCTTCAAAACTCAATCCTCCTGTTTCAGCCTCCCAAGTGCTGGGATTATAGGCGTGCGCCATTACACCAGGTTTAAATTGTTTTCTTAATGTTGAGTTTGAAGAGTTCTTTATATATATCTGGAAACAAGTTCTTTGTCAGATAAATGATTTGCAAATACCTTTGCCTAGTGTTTGACTTTTCATCCTTTTAACAGGGTCTTTCACAGAGCAAAAGTTTTTTTTTTTTGCGTGGTACTGGGGATTGAACTCAGGGTCATTCTACCTCCAAGCTACACCTCCAGCCCTATTTTTTATTCTTTATTTTGAAACTGAGTCTCACTAAGTTGCGGAGTGCCTCGGTAGGTAGCTGAGGTTGGCCGCGAACCCGGATCCTCTGGTCTCAGCCTCCCGAATGCTGGGATTACAAGTGTGCGTCACCATGCCCAGCAGAGCAAAAGTTTTTAAGGTCAATTTATTGATGTGTTTCTCTTCTGTGAATTGTGTCTTGGGTTGTCATGTCTAAAAACTCTTCACCTAACCTTAGGTCTCAAAGATTTTCTTCTGTGTTTTTCTATAAATATTATGGGTTTTATGTTTTAAATTTATATCTATGTTAATTTTGAGTTAATTTTTGTATAGGCTCTGAGATGTAGGGGCCGTTGTGCAGTTGCGGAGAGGCACCTGAATCGTTTTAAGCTAGTCTATTGATCATTGCCCAAGCCCAGCAGTTCTTCTTTGGGGCGGAATGGGTGTGCTTTCCAGAGCTCCAGCATGCAGCGCACACACCCATTTGCACACGCCCAGGAGTGCTGGGGCACACACATGGATGGCCGGCAGTGTACACACTCCACCCTGCTCCCCTTCCTCCTCCAGCGCGTGCACACGTGTGGCTCCATTAGGGGTGAACGCTGGGGGAGGAGGCTTAGGAGGCGAACCTCCAGCTGGACTGCAGACACACCAGGAGCGACGGAATAACAATGCATCTTGCAGATCACCAAGGCTAAAGGGTACCTAGAGCTGAAGGGTTTCATTTATTTAAAAAATAAATCAATAACAAGCAAAAATGAAACTTCGGAGTAAAGAGGGGGAAAGATGGCTGTTCATTTTGGTAACAATGGGAGGGTCAAGGTCATGGGAGTTTCAGGGAGAAGGGAAGAGTCATGTGCAGGGCTCCTCCTGGTCATCGAGACGGGCATCCCATGACATCTAGCTC
>PVLC010036909.1:0-15549 GCA_004027655.1 Graphiurus murinus | reverse complement strand
CAGGGTGAGAAAGTGGGGTTTATTTCCAGTTTCCTGCATATGGCTAACCAGTTTTGCCAACACCATTTGTTAAAGAGGCTATCCTTTTTCCAGTGTATATTTTTGGCTCCTTTGTCAAAAATCAGTTGACTGTAAGTCTGTGGGTCTGTTTCTGAGTCTTCTATTCTGCTCCATTGGTCTATGTATCTATTTTTGTGCCTATACCATGCTGTTTCTATTACTGTGGCTTTGTAGTAAAGTTTAAAGTCAGGTATTGTGATGCCTCCTGCATGATTTTTATTGCTAAGAACCACCTTGGCTATCCTGGGCTATAGGTATTTGTATATTTCGTTTTCCATTACGATATTGTAAATGTGTTTAGATGTCATATTAACTAAACTCACTTTAACTATCAATGCCTATGTAGGTATAAATGAGAGACTTGTAACACATTGTTTTTACCAGGTAATATAACATATATAATGTATTTTTTCTATCTGGAGACTAGATAGGGTGACTCTAAAATGGTTAAAAAAAAAGAGGGAAGTGAAAAAAATTGAATTAGTGAATGTAACATATATGCAGTGTCCTGGCAAGAGCCCAAAACTACCAAGCCTCCAAACATATATACGCTTGTTTCAAACAGAGAAATAGCATTACGGAGGTGACATTAATGCAGTTTCCAGACAGAAATCTTAATGATCCATGTAAATATTTCATAAGTAACATAACATCATAACACATAACCAAATATCCGTACTTACACAGAGAAACTTACATACAGCATTACACAAATAAAACCAAACTTGAACTAGAGTGTATTACGTAGGCCTTGATAGGTAAAGCAAGTATATAATATGACATCTAAACACATTTACGATATCACAATTGAAAATGAAATATACAAATATATATATGCACAAGATAAATTTGAATTATATAGTTTTCAATAAAGTGACTATATATATATACCTGTGTACTTAAGTATATGTGCAAAACTCAGAAAATTCAAAAATGTATTACAAACTTATGTAAAAACATATCATGTTCAAGCGGTGTTTCAGCTAGTAATCAAATTTGCTAATTCAACAATTCTCTATATGGTTATAGGTATCAAAGATATAGTATCAAGTAGAGATCCTCGTGGCTGTTTGCTAATTAATATATGTTAAGGTTACAGAAATAACATTATTGGAGCTTTCCAGCCAGAAATCATACTGATCCATGTAAATATTTGAAATTCATAAATAACATAACATCATAATACACTACCAATATACAGACATACAAATATAGACCTACACTATTGCACAAATATGTGAATTAAGAAACAGCCAAGAGAATCTCTATTTGATACTATCCATGAATACATACGTTTGTAATAGATTTGTCAATTTTCTCAGTTTTGCACATATACATGAATACATATGTAAATATATAGTCATTTTATTCAAAACTATATAATTCGATCTATCTCGTGCATATATATTTGTATATTTTATTTTCCATTGTGATATTGTAAATCTCTGCCCTTTAGCGTACCCATGTAATACAATATAATTAATGTTGAAAGTATATATATATATATATATATATATATATATGTATATAGCTCAGACATATATATATTTCAGCTTTCTGTAGTATCCTTTAAGTTTTCTACAAACAACACTGAAAGTCTAGAAAATTCAAAGTCTAACCTAATCCTAAATGAAACACTAACCCTAACCCTAACCCTAACCTAAAACTAACCCAAACCCTAATGTTAACCGTAACCGTAACACTAAACCAACCATAACCATAACCATAACAACACTAACCCTAACCCTAACCTTAACCCTTAGCATATCTATATAATACAATAACATTAATGGATCAATTACCTATGTAACATTAACATATGTGAATTAAAAACAGCCAAGAGAATCTCTATTTGATACTATCCATGAATATAAACGTTTGTAATAGATTTTTCAATTTTCTCAGTATTGCACATATACATGAATACATACGTAAATATATAGTCATTTAATTCAAAACTTCATAATTCAGATCTATCTCACGCATATATATTTGTATCTTTCATTTTCCATTGTGATATTGTAAATGTGTTTAGATGTCATATTAACAAGATTCACTTTAACTATCAATGCCTACGTACTACACTCTAGTTCAAGTTTGGTTTTATTTGTGTAATGCTGTTAAGTCTCTCTGTGTAAGTACGGATATTTGGTTATGTTTTACCATGTTATGATACTTATGAAATATTTACATGGATTTCTGTCTGGAAAACTGCATTAATGTCACCTCCGTCATGCTATTTCTCTGTTTGTAACAAGCGTACATATGTTAGGAGGCTTGGTAGTTTTGGGGTCTTGACAGGACACTGCACGTATGTTACATTAACTAATTCAATCTTTTTCAATTCCCTCTTTTTTTACCATTTTAGAGTCACCCTATGTAGTCTCCAGCTAGAAAAAATACCTTATATATGTTATATTACCTGGTAAAACAATGTGTTACAAGTGTCTCTTTTATTTTTTTATTTTTATTTTTATTTTTTGTGGTACTGGGGATTGAACTCAGGGGCATTCTACCTCCGAGCTATACCCCCAGCCCTATTTTTTATTCTTTATTTTGAAACCGAGTCTCACTAAGTTGCGGAGTGCCTCACTAGGTAGCTGAGGCTGGCCGCGAACCCGGATCCTCCGGTCTCAGCCTCCCGAATGTTGGGATTACAAGCGCGCACCACCACGCCCAGCTAAGTGTCTCTTTTATACATATATATTCAGTTATGTCTGTTTAGTTTTTATTCCCTTTAGTGTACATATATAATACAATATAATTAATGTAGAAAGTATATATATGTATGTATATATGTGTGGCTGTGTGTGTGCGTGGGTGTGTGTATATGCTGAGATACATATATACTTCAGCTTTCTGTGGTATCCTTTAAGTTTTCTGCAGACAACACTGAAAGTCTAGGATATTCAGTATAACCCTAATCCTAAACGAAACACTAACCCTAACCCTAACCCTATCTAAAAGTAATCCAAACCCTAATCCTAACCGAAACCCTAACACTAACCCAACCCTAACCATAACCATAACAACACTAACCCTAACCCTAACCCTTAGAATATCTACATAAAACAATATAATTAATGTATAAATTACCTATGTAACATTAACATATGTGAATTAAGAAACAGCCAAGAGAATCTCTATTTGATACTATCCATGAATATATGTTTTAATAGATTTGTCAATTTTCTCAGTTTTGCACATATACATGAATACATACGTAAATTTATAGTCATTTTATTCAAAGCTATATAATTCAGATCTATCTCATGCATATATTTTTGTATATTTCATTTTCCATTGTGATATTCTAAATGTGTCGATATCATATTAGTAAAACTAGCTTTAACTATCAATGTCTGTGTAATACACTCTAGTTCAAGTTTGGTTTTATTTGTGTAATGCTGTAAGTCTCTCTGTGTAAGTACAGATATTTGGTTATGTGTTACAATGTTATGATACTTATGAAATATTTACATGGATTATTATGATTTCTGTCTGGAAAACTGCGTTACTGTCACCTCCGTAATGCTATTTCTCTGTTTGAAACAAGCGTATGTATGTTTGGAGGCTTGGTAGTTTTGGGCTCTTGACAGGACGCTGCATGTACGTTATATTCACTAATTCAATCTTTTTCACTTCCCTCTTTTTATACCATTTTAGAGTCACCCTAGGAAGTCTCCAGCTAGAAAAAAATACCTTATATATGTTATATTACCTAGTGAAACAATGTGTTACAAGTCTCTATTTTATACATATATATTCAGTTATATCTGTTTAGTCTTTATGCCCTTTAGCGTACCTGTTTAATACAATATAATTAATGTAGAAAGTATATTTTTATATATATATACATATATGTGTTTGTATATTCGATCAGACATTATATATATATATATATATTTCAGATCTCTGTGGTTCCTTTAAGTTTCCTACAGACAACACTGAAAGTCTAGGAAATTCAAAGTCTAACCCTAATCCTAAATGAAACACTAACCCTAACCCCACGGCTAACACTAAACCTAAGCCTACCATAAAACTAACCCAAACCCTAATCCTAAATGTAACCCTAACACTAACCCAACACTAACCCTAACCGTAACAACACTAACCCTAACCCTAACCCTAACCCTAACCCTACCATAAAACTAACCCTAACCCTAATCCTAACTGTAACCCTAAAACTAACCCAACACTAACCCTAACCGTAACAACACTAACCCTAACCCTAACTCTAACCCTTAGCCTATCTACATAATACATTATAATTAATGTAATGTCATACCGTTTTAGAGTCACCCTATGTAGTCTCCAGCTAGAAAAAATACCTTATATATGTTATATTACCTGGTAAAACAATGTGTGTTACAAGTCTTTCTTTTATACATATATAATCAGTTATATCTGATTAGTCTTTATGCCCTTTAGTGTAGAAAGTACACACACACACACACACACACACACATATATATATGCTCAGATATATATATATTTCAGCTTTCAGCTTTCTGTAGTATCCTTTAAGTTTTCTACAGAAAACACTGAAAGTCTAGGAAATTCAAAGTCTAACCCTCATCCTAAATGAAACACTAACCCTGACCCAAACCCTAACCCTAACCCTACCCTAAAACTAACCCCAACCTTATCCTAACCATCACCCTAACACTAACCTAACACTAACCCTAACCGTAACAACACTAACCCTAACCCCAACCCTTACCATATCTACATAATACAATATAATTAATGTAATGTCATACCATTTTAGAATCACCCTATCTAGTCTCCAGCTAGAAAAAAATATCTTATATATGTTACATTACCTGGTAAAACAATGTGTTACAAGTCTCTCTTTTATACATATATATTCAGTTATATCTGTTTAGTCTTTATGCCCTTTAGTGTAGAAAATACATATATATATATATATATATATATATATATATATATATATATATATATATATGCTCAGACATATATATATTTCAACTTTCTGTAGTATCCTTTAAGTTTTCTACAGACAACACTGAAAGTCAAGGAAATTCAAAGTCTAACCCTCATCCTAAACAAAACACTAACCCTGACCCAAACCCTAACCCTAACCCTACCCTAAAACTAACCCCAACCTTAATCCTAAAATTCACCCTAACACTAACCCAACACTAACCCTAACCGTAACAACACTAGCCCTAACCCTAACCTTAACCCTAACCCTTACCATATCTACATAATACACTATAATTAATGTATGAATTACCTATGTAACATTAATGTATGTGAATTAAGAAACAGCCAAGAGAATCTCTATCTGATACTATCCATGAATACATATGTTTGTAATAGATTTGTCAATTTTCTCAGTTTGGCACATATACATGAATACATACGTAAATATATAGTCCTTTTATTCAAAACTATATAATTCAGATCTATCTTGTGCATATATATTTGTATATTTCATTTTCCATTGTGATATTGTAAATGTGTTTAGGTGTCATATTAACAAGACTCGCTTTAACTATCAATGCCTACGTACTACACTCTAGTTCAAGTTTGGTTTTATTTGTGTAATGCTGTAAGTCTCTCTGCGGAAGTACAGATATTTGGTTATGTGTAACGATGTTATGATACTTATGAAATATTTACATGGATCATTATGATTTCTGTCTGGAAAACTGCGTTAATATCACCTCCATAATGCTATTTCTCTATTTGAAAAAAGCATATGTATGTTTGGAGGCTTGGTAGTTTTGGACTCTTGACAGGACACTGCACGTATGTTACATTAACTAATTCAATGTTTTTCACTTCCCTCTTTTTATACCATTTTAGAGTCACCCTATGTAGTCTCCAGCTAGAAAAAATACCATATATATGTTATATTACCTGATAAAACAAAGTGTTACAAGTCTCTCTTTTATACATATATATTCAGTTATATCTGTTTAGTCTTTATGCCCTTTAGCGTACCTGTTTAATACAATATAATTAATGTAGAAAGTATATTTATATATATACATATATGTGTTTGTATATTCAATCAGACATATATATATATTTCAGATCTCTGTGGTTCCTTTAAGTTTTCTACAGACAACACTGAAAGTCTAGGAAACTCAAAGTCTAACCCTAATCCTAAATGAAACCCTAACCCTAACCCTAACCCTAATACTAACTTAACCCTACCATAAAATTAACCCAAACCCTAATCCTAACTGTAACCCTAACACTAACCCTAACCGTTACAACACTAACCCTAACACTAACCCTTAGCATATCTACATAATACAATATAATTAATATAATGTCATACCATTTTAGAGTCACCGTATCTTGTCTCCAGCTAGAAAAAATACCTTATATATGCTATATTACCTGGTAAAACAATGTATTACAAGTCTCTCTTTTATACATATATATTCAGTTATATATGTTTAGTCTCTATGCCCTTTAGTGTAGAAAGTACATATATATATATGCTCAGACATATATATATTTCAGCTTTCTGTAATATCCTTTAAGTTTTCTACAGACAACACTGAAAGTCTAGGAAATTAAAAGTCTAACCCTAATCCTAAATGAAACACTAACCCTAACCCAAACCCTAACCCTAACCCTGCCCTACAACTAGCCGCAACCTTAATCCTAACCGTCATCCTAACACTAACCCAAAACTAACCCTAACCGTAACAACACTAACCATAACCATAACCATAACCATAACCATAACCATAACCATAACTGTAACAACACTAACCCTAACCCTAACCATTACCCTATCTACATAATACACTATAGTTAATGTATGAATTACCTATGTAACATTAACATATGTGAATTAAGAAACAGCCAAGAGAATCTCTATTTGATACTATCCATGAATTCATACGTTTGTAATAGATTTGTCAATTTTCTGTTTTGCACCTATACATGAATACATATGTAAATATATGGCCATTTTACTCAAATCTATATAATTCTGATCTATCTCGTGCATATCTATTTGTATATTTCATTTTCCATTGTGATATTGTAAATGTGTTTAGATGTCATATTAACAAGACTCGCTTTAACTATCAATGCCTACGTACTACACTCTAGTTCAAGTTTGGGTTTATTTGTGTAATGTTATGTCTCTCTGCATAAGTATGGATATTTGGTTATGTGTAACGATGTTATGATACTTATGAAATATTTTCATGGATCATTATGATTTCTCTCTGGAAAACTGCGTTAATGTCACCTCCGTCATGCTATTTCTCTGTATGAAACAAGCATATGTATGTTTGGAGACTTGGTAGTTTTGGGCTCTTGTCAGGACACTGTACATATGTTACATTAACTAATTCAATCTTTTTCACCTCCCTCTCTTTATACCATTTTAGAGTCACCCTATGTAGTCCCCAGCTAGAAAAAATACCTTATATATGTTATATTACCTGGTAAAACAATGTGTTACAAGTCTCTCTTTTATACATATATATTCAGTTATATCTGTTTAGACTTTATGCCCTTTAGTGTAGAAGTATATATATATATATATATATATATATATATATATATATATGTACATATATATATATATGTGCTCAGACATATATATATTTCAGGATTCTATAGTATCCGTTAAGTTTTCTACAGACAACATTTAAAGTCTAGAAAATTCAAAGTCTAACCCTAACCCTAAACGAAACTCTAACCCAGAGCCTAACCCTAAAACTAAACCTAACCCTACCGGAAAACTAACCCAAACCCTAATCCTAACTGTAACCGTAAAAGAAACCCAACACTAACCATAACCGTAAAAACTCTAACACTAACGCTAACCCTTAGCATATCGACATAATACAATATAATTAATGTAATGTCATACCGTTTTAGAGTCACCCTATCTAGTCTCCAGCTAGAAAAAATACCTCATATATGTTATATTGCCTGTTAAAACAATGTGTTACAAGTCTCTCTTTTATACATATATATTCAGTTATATCTGTTTAGTCTTTATTCCCTTTAGTGTAGAAAGTACATATATATATAGTCAGACATATATATATGGTCAGACATATATATATATATATTTCAGCTTCTGTAGTGTCCTTTAAGTTTTCTACAGGCAACACTGAGTGTCTAGGAAATTCAAAGTCTAACCCTAATCTTAAACTGACCCTAACCCTAACCCTAACACCTAACCCTAAACCTAACCCTACCTTAAAACTAAGCAAAACCCTAATCCTAACTGTAACCCTAAAACTAACCCAACACTAAACTTAACAGTAACAACACTAACCCTAACCCTAACCCTTAGCATATCTGCATAATATAACATAGTTAATGTAATGTCATACCATTTGAGAGTCACCCTATCTAGTCTCCAGCTAGAAAAAATACTTTATATATGTTATATTACCTGGTAAAACAGTATGTTACAAGTCTCTCTTTTATACATATATATTCAGTTATATCTTTTTAGTTTTTATGCCCTTTAGTGTAGAAAGTACACTATATATATGTGCTAAACATATATATATTTCAGCTTTCTGTAGTATCCTTTAAGTTTTCTACAGACAACACTGAAAGTCTAGGAAATTCAAAGTCTAACCTAATCCTAAACAAAACACTAACCCTAACCAAAGCCCTAACCCAAACCCTACCCTAAAACTAACCCCAACCTTAATCTTAAAAGTCACCCTAACTCTAACACAACACTAACCCTAACCGTAACAAAACTAACCCTAACCCTAACCCTAATCCTTACCATATCTATGTAATACACTATAATTAATGTATGAATTACCTATGTAACATTAACATATGTGAATTAAGAGACAGCCAAGAGTATCTCTATTTCATACTATCCATGAATACATACGTTTGTAATAGATTTGTCAATTTTCTCAGTTTTGCACATAAACATGAATACGTACATAAATATATAGTCCTTTTATTCAAAACTATATAATTCAGATTTGTCTATTTGTATATTTCATTTTCCATTGTGATATTGTAAATGTGTTTAGGTGTCATATTAACAAGACTCGCTTTAACTATCAATGCCTACGTACTACACTCTAGTTCAAGTTTGGTTTTATTTGTGTAATGCTGTCAGTCTCTCCGTGTAAGTACGGATATTTGGTTATGTGTTATGATGTTATGATACTTATGAAACATTTACATGGATCCTTATGATTTCTTTCCGGGAAACTGCGTTAATATCACCTCCTTAATGCTATTTCTCTGTTTGAAAAAAGCATATGTATGTTTGGAGGCTTGGTAGTTTGGGGCTCTTGACAGGACACTGTACGTATGTTACATTAACTAATTCAATCTTTTTCACTTCCCTCTTTTTATACCATTTTAGAGTCACCCTATGTAGTCTCCAGCTAGAAAAAATACCATACATATGTTATATTACCTGATAAAACAATGTGTTACAAGTCTCTCTTTTATACATATATATTCAGTTATATCTGTTTAGTCTTTATGCCCTTTAGTGTAGAAAGTACATATATATCTATGCTCAGACATATATATATATTTCAGGTTTCTGTAGTATCCTTTAAGTTTTCTACAGACAACACTGAAAGTCTAGGAAATTCAAAGTCTAACCCTTATCATAAATGAAACACTAACCCTAACCCAAACCCTAACCCTACCCTAAAAATAACCCCAACCTTAATCCTAACCATCACCCTAACACTAACACAACACTAACCCTAACCCTAACCTTAACCCTTATCTACGTAATACACCATAATTAATGTGTGAATTACCTATGTAACATTAACATATGTGAATAAGAAACAGCCAAGAGAATCTCTATTTGATACTATCCATGAATATATACGTTTGTAATAGATTTGTCAATTTTCTCCATTTTGCACATATACATGAATACATACATAAATATATAGTAGTTTTATTCAAAACTATATAATTCAGATCTATCTCACTCATATATATTTGTATCTTTCATTTTCCATTGTTATATGTTTAGATGTCATATTAACAAGACTCGCTTTAACTATCAATACCTACAGACTACACTCTAGTTCAAGTTTGGTTTTATTTGTGTAATGCGGTAAGTCTGTGTAAGTACGGATATTTGGTTATGTGTTACGATGTTATGATACTTATGAAATATGTACATGGATCATTATGATTTCTGTCTGGAAAACTCTGTTAATGTCACCTCTGTCATGCTATTTCTCTGTTTGAAGCAAGCATATGTATGTTTGGAGGTTTCGTAGTTTTGGGGCCTGACAGGACACTGCACGTATGTTACATTAACTAATTCAATCTTTTTAAACTTTCTTCTTTTTATACCATTTTAGAGTCACCCTATGTAGTCTCTACCTAGAAAAAATACCTTATATATTATATTACCTGGTAAAACAATGTGTTACAAGTCTCTCTTTTATACATATATATTCAGTTATATCTGTTTAGTCTTCATGCCCTTTAGTGTAGAAAGTATATATATATATATATATATATATATATATATATATATATATATATATACTCAGACATATATATATATATATATATTTCACATTTCTGTAGTATCCTTTAAGTTTTCTACAGACAACACGAAAGTCTAGGAAATTCAAGGTCTAACCCTAATCCTAAAAGAAACACTAACCCTAACCCAAACCGTAACCCTAACCCTACCCTAAAACTAACCCCAACCTTAATCCTAATGGTCACCCGACACTAACCCAACACTAACCCTAACCATAACAATACTAACCCTAACCCTAACCCTAACCCTTACCATATCTATGTAATACACTATAATTAATGTATGAATTACCTATGTAACATTAACATATGTGAATAAGAAACAGCCAAAGGAATTTCTATTTGATACTATCCATGAATACATACATTTGTAATAGATTTGTCAATTTTCTTAGTTTTCCACATAAACATGAATACGTACGTAAATATATAGTCCTTTTATTCAAAACTATATAATTCAGATCTGTCTCATGCATATATATTTGTATATTTCATTTTCCATTGTGATATTGTAAATGTGTTTAGATGTTATATTAACAAGACTCGCTTTAACTATCAATGCCTACGTACTACACTCTAGTCCAAGTTTGGTGTTATTTGTGTAATGCTGTAAGTCTCTCTGTGTAAGTATGGATGTTTGGTTATGTTTTACCATGTTATGATACTTATGAAATATTTACATGGATCATTATGATTTCTGTCTGGAAAACTGCGTTACTGTCACCTCTGTAATGCTATTTCTCTGTTTGAAATAAACGTACGTATGTTAGAGGCTTGGTAGTTTTGGGCTCTTGACAAAACACTGCACGTATGCTACATTCACTAATTGAATTCTTTACTTCCCTCTTTTTATACCATTTTAGAGTCAACCTATTGTGCTCCAGCTAGAAAAAATACCTTATATATGTTATATTACCTGGTAGAAGAATGTGTTACAAGTCTCTCTTTTATACATATATATTCAGTTATATCTTTTTAGTCTTTATGCACTTTAGCGTACCTGTTTAATACAATATAATTAATGTAGAAAGTATATTTATATATATATACATACGTATATGTGTTTGTATATTCGATCAGACATATTTCAGCTTTCTGTAGTATACTTTGTTTTCTCAGAAAACACTGAAAGTCTAGGAAATTCAAAGTCTAACCACAATCCTAAAATGAAACCCTAACCCTAACCCTAACCCTAAACCTAACACTAAACCTAACCCTACCGTAAAACTAACCCGAACCCTAATCCTAAATGTAACCCTAAAACTCACCCAACACTAACACTAACCGTAACAACACTAACCCTAACCCTAACCCTAACCCTTAGCATATCTACATACTACAATATAATTAATGTAATGTCACACCGTTTTAGAATCACCCTATCTAGTCTCCAGCTAGAAAAAATACCTTATATATGTTATATTACCTGGTAAAACAATGTGTTACAAGTCTCTCTTTTATACATATATAATCAGTTATATCTGTTTAGTCTTTATGCCCTTTAGCATAACTGTTTATTACAATATAATTAATGTAGAGAGTATATTTATATATGTATACATATATGTGTTTGTATATTAGATCAGATATATATATATATTTCAGATCTCTGTGGTTCCTTTAAGTTTTCTACAGACAACACTGAAAGGCTAGGAAATTCAAAGTCTAACCCTAATCCTAAATGAAACCCTAACCCTAACCCTAAAACTAACCCAACAGTACCCCTAACCGTAACAACACTAACCCTAACCCTAACCCTAACCCTTAGCATATCTACATAATACAATATAGTTCTGTAATGTCATTCCGTTTTAGAGTCACCCTATCGTGCTCCAGCTAGAAAAAATACCTTATATGTTATATTACCTGGTAAAACAATGTGTTACAAGTCTCTTTTATACATATATATTCAGTTATGTGTGTTTAGTGTTTATGGCCTTTTGTATAGAAAGTACATTATATATATATATATATATATATATATATATATATATATATATATATATGCTCAGACATATATATATTTCAGGTTTCTGTAGTATCCTTTAAGTTTTCTACACACAACACTGAAAGTCTAGGAAATTCAAAGTCTAACCCTAATCCTAAATGAAACACTAACCCTAACCCAAACACTAACCCTAAACCTAACCCTAACCCTACCTTAAAACTAACCCAAACCCTAATCCTAACTGTAACCCTAAAACTAACCAACACTAATCCTAACCGTAACAACACCAACCCTAACCCTTAGCATATCTTCATAATACAATATAATTAATGTAATGTCATTCCATTTTAGAGTCCCCCTATTGTGTCTCCAGCTAGAAAAAACCTTATATATGTTATATTACCTGGTAAAAGAATGTGTTACAAATCTCTCTTTTATACATATATATTCAGTTATATCTTTTTAGTTTTTACGCCCTTAAGCGTACCTGTTTAATACAATATAATTAATGTAGAAAGTATATTTATATATATAAGTATATGTGTTTGTATATTCGATCAGACATATTTCAGCTTTCTGTAGTATACTTTAAGTTTTCTCAGAAAACACTGAAAGTCTAGGAAATTCAAAGTCTAACCACAATCCTAAAATGAAACCCTAACCCTAACCCTAACTCTAACACTAAACCTAACCCTACCGTAAAACTAACCCAAACCCTAATCCTAAATGTAACCCTAAAACTCACCCAACACTAACACTAACCGTAACAACACTAACCCTAACCCTAACCCTAACCCTTAGCATATCTACATAATACAATATAATTAATGTAATGTCACACCGTTTTAGAGTCACCCTATTTTGTCTCCAGCTAGAAAAAATACCTTATATATGTTATATTACCTGGTAAAACAATGTGTTACAAGTCTCTCTTTTATAGATATATATTCAGTTATATCTGTTTAGTCTTTATGCCCTTTAACATACCTGTTTAATACAATATAATTAATGTAGAGAGTATATTTATATATGTATACATATATGTGTTTGTATATTAGATCAGACATATATATATATATTTCAGATCTCTGTGGTTCCTTTAAGTTTTCTACAGACAACACTGAAACACTGAAAGTCTAGGAAATTCAAAGTCTAAACCCAATCCTAAATGAAACCCTAACCCTAACTCTAACACTAACACTAAACCTAACCCTACCTTAAAACTAACCCAAACCCTAATCCTAACTATAACCCTAAAACTAACCCAACACTAACCCTAACCGTAACAACACTAACCCTAACCCTAACCCTTAGCATATCTACATAATACAATATAATTAATGTAATGTCATACCATTTTAGAGTCACCCTATCTTGTCTCCAACTAGAAAAAAATACCTTATATATGCTGTATTACCTGGTAAAACAATGTGTTACAAGTCTCTCTTTTATACATATATATTCAGTTATATCTGTTTAGTCTTCATGCCCTTTAGTGTAGAAAGTACATATATATATATGCTCAGACATATATATATATATTTCAGATTTCTGTAGTATCCTTTAACTTTTTTACAGACAACACTGAAAGTCGAGGAAATTCAAAGTCTAACCCTAACCCTAAAGGAAACACTAACCCTAACCCAAACCCTAACCCTACCCCTACCCTAAAACTAACCCCAACCTTAATCCTAACCGTCACCCTAACACTAACCCAACACTAACCCTAACCATAACAGCACTAACCCTAACCCTAACCCTAATCCTTACCATATCTACATAATACACTATAATTAATGTATGAATTACTTATGTAACATTAACATATGTGAATAAGAAACAGCCAAAGGAATCTCTATTTGATACTATCCATGAATATATACGTTTGTAATAGATTTGTCAATTTTCTCAGTTTTCCACATATACATGAATACATATGTAAATATATAGTCCTTTTATTCAAAACTATATAATTCAGATCTGTCTCGTGCATATATATTTTGGGGGTTTTTTTATAATTCTTTTTTTTTAATTTTTATTTTTATTCATTGTAAGCATACATCTTTGTTAGGTACAAATTGATAACCATATAAGAGCTCAAAATTCTCATTTGACCCCTTTCCCAAATTCCCCCCCCCCCTCCCTTGCACTCCCTCCCTCTCCAGTTCAGTTTAGTGAATGACCTTGATATACATTAGTGTGCCCCCTCCCCCCATCCAACCCCTAGATCAACTTCTTTGCTTTCGAGGGTCTCTCGTTTTTCATCTGGAGACCCTTCCATACCCCGTCTTCTCCCTAGCATCCACATATTAGGGAGAACCTATGCTTTTTTACTCTTTGTGACTGGGTAATATCACTTAATAACATACTGTTTTCCAGTTCCTTCCATTTCCCTGCAAATAACATGTTTTTGTTCTTTTTTTTGTAGTTATTCGTGCAATTTAGCATACATCTTTGTTAAGCACAAGTTGTTAACAACATATTTGCACACAATTCCCCAATTCTCATTTGACCCCTTCCCCAATTCCCACCCCATTCCCTCGCCTTCCCTCCCCCTCAGGTTCAGTTCAGTGAGTGACCTTGATATGATTGTGTAAGAACATCATGTGCCTTAGGGTGTCCCTCTGCCCTGTGCATCTATAAGGATAGAAAACTTAAAATACTACTAGAATGCAGAAGCCCAGGTCCCCCTTGGATTTTAGAAGAGTCCAAACCCCCCTTAAGTTCTCTGACAATGATAAAACATTAAGTAAACATATGAAAATGAAATGTAAGCCATATGTTTGCAAATGTCTGCTCTGTACTTATCTGGCCTTTTGGGGCGCTGTGACCATGAACCCTCTGACTGTTCAAGATGTTTTTAAATTGTTATACTTGTTATGACCAGTGTATGTCTAGAAATGCTTATGTCTTGGAAAACTTGTCCCTCTCACCCCTCCCAACATGCCTTGAACTTTCTACCCCTACCTTGCTGCTTCTCTTTTAAAAACCCTACTCACTGAGGCTCGGGGCTCCTC
>PVLC010036908.1:0-15556 GCA_004027655.1 Graphiurus murinus | reverse complement strand
GGCTGATTTACATAAGGTTCATGCATATGCAAATGTAACCAAATGAAGGAAAACACTCAAGGCACTGAATAAGGTCTGCACAGGCTTGGGCGGGGCTGATTTACATAAAGCTCATGCATATGCAAATTAACCAAATGAAGGAAGACACTCAAGGCCCTGAATAAGGTCTGCACCGGCTGCGGAGAGGGGGAGGCTGATTTACATAAAGCTCATGCATATGCAAATGTGACCAAATGAAGGAAGGGCCTAGAGGTGGGTGCGGAGGTCACCTCGAGAGGCCTTGAATGCTGCGCTACAAAATCCATCCGAGGGTCTCTAGTGTGGCCCTGGGGAAAGAGAGAGAGAGAGAGAAGGGTGGCTGTTCTAGAAAGTTCCATGGAAGATTCCTGAAGGTTCCTGAAGGTTCCAGAAGGTTCCATGGGAATGGTCCAGAATGATCCTTGGGAATGTTTCTAGAGCGGGCTGGTATTTTAGATCGTTCCCTGGGAGTGTTCTAGAACGTTCCCATGGACCCTTCTACTTCCCGGAATGTTAGAAATGTTCCAAGGAACGTTCTAGAACGCCCTCCTGGCCCGGGCCGGCACATTCCAGAATGCGCTCCGGAAGGTTCTAGAACGTTCCTTGGGAGGCTCTGGAGCGCTCTTTGATTTGTTCCCCCCCAAAAAGAAAAGTTCCTTGGAAGGTTCCAGAATGTTCCAGAAGGTTCCAGAATGTTCCAGATCTGCTCCTTGGCACATTCTGGATTGTTCTGATTGGTTGTCTCAGGGCCGGGGGTACCAGAGCTACCAAAGCTGGTTCCGTGGTCCCACGAGCTCAGTGGTGTCCTGTTGTAGGAAGGTTCTAGAATGTTCCGGAAGGTTCCAGAATGTTCTGGATCTGTTCCTTGGCCCGTTCTGGATTGTTCTGATTGGTTGCCTCAAGGCTGGGGGTACCAGAGCTACCAAAGCTGGTCCCGCAGTCCCGCAAGCTCAGTGGCGTCCTGTTGTAGGCGCCGGCTGTATACGTCGGCGGTGTCCGGTTCCCCCGGTGCCTTTAGCCTCCATTTCTTTAAAAAATATATATATTTTTTAAATTTTTACCTAATAATTGCAGCTTTGAAGCAGAGTCTCGCTAAGGGGCCGAGGGTCTCGCTCAGTTTCATTTTTATTTTTATTTTTATTTTATTTTGGAAACAGGGTCTCGCGAAGTTTCATTTATTTTATTTATTTTATTTTTAATTTTGGAATCCAGGTCTCACGAAGCGGCTGAGGGTCTCTGGGCCAAGTGGCGCGGAGGCTGCGGCCTCCAAACCTGCGATCCTCCCTTCTCAGCCTCCCCGAGTCCCAGCTTCCACCTCCCGGGTTGGAAAATATATTTTGGGTTTCTCTGTTTTGTTTTTCTTTTTTCTTCTTTTAAATTGAACTGAACTTTCTTCTTTTTCTTATTTTTTTCTTTTAAATTGACCTGAACTTTCTTTTTCTTTCTTTCTTTTTTTAATTGACCTGAACTTTCTTCTTTCTCTTTTTTTCTTTTAAATTGACCTAAATTTTCTTCTTTTTTTTTTAATTGACCTGAACTTTCTTCTTTTTCTTTCTTTCTTTTTTTTCTTTTAAATTGACCTAAACTTTCTTCTTTTTCTTTCTTTAAACTTTCTTCTTTTTCTTTTTTCTTTCTTTTTTTTCTTTTAAACTGACCTAAACTTGCTTCTTTTTTCTTTCTTTTTCTTTTTTCTTTTTTCTTAATTGACCTGAACTTTCCTCTTTTTTCCTCTTTTTTTCTTTTTTCTTTTTTTTTTCTCGGCGCCCGGGAGGCCGAGGCACACAGGCCCGCCGCAGCCGTTTCCAGTTTCTGTGATAAATCACTCCACACCGCGCGCGCGCTCACATTTATTTCTTTTTTTTTTTTTTCTCACCTTTTTTTAATTTCTTTTTTTTTCAGGAAAAACCCACCCAGGCGGGCGGCCTCTGCGGTGGGGCCGCCGCGGGCCGGCGCCACTTTTATTTGATATTTTATTTCATTTCATTTTATATTTTATTTCATTTCATTTTATTTTGTATTTTATTTTGTATTTTATTTTGTATTTCATTTTATTTTGTATTTTATTTTCTATTTTATTTCATTTCATTTTATTTTATATTTCATTTTATATTTTATTTTATTTTGTATTTTATTTTATTTCATTTTATTTTGTATTTTATTTTATATTTTATTTTATTTCACTTCATTTTATATTTTATTTTATTTTTTATTTTATTTTATATATATATATATTTTTTTCTCTTAAGTCGAGTTCTGCCCCCGGGCCAAAAATAAAAGATAAATAAAAATTAAAAAAAAAAGAAAAAGGTCAGACTCTGGGGTTTGGAATGTCGGCTTCACCCCCGACCCCGCCGGGGACCCCAGGACTCTGACACCGGCAGAGAGAGAGAAAGGGAGAGACAGGGTAGTTGACTGACTTATAGATGGATAATTAGATGGATGGATAGACAGATGGATAGATAGATAGATTGATAGGGTAGTTGACTGACTTATAGATAATCAGATAGATAGACAGACTGGTAGGGTAGTTGACTGACTTATAGATAGATAGATAATTAGATAGATAGATAGATTGATTGATTGATTGATAGGGTAGTTGATTGACTTATAGATAGATAATTAGATAGATGGATAGATAGATAGATAGATAGATAGATAGATTGATAGGGTAGTTGACTGACTTATAGATAATCAGATAGATAGACAGACTGGTAGGGTAGTTGACTGACTTACAGATAGATAGATAATTAGATAGATAGATTGATTGATTGATTGATTGATAGGGTAGTTGATTGACTTATAGATAGATAATTAGATAGATGGATAGATAGATAGATAGATAGATAGATAGATAGATAGATAGATAGATAGGGTAGTTGACTGACTTATAAATAGATAGATAATTAGATAGATAATCAGATAGATTGATAGATAGATAGACGGGTAGGGTAGTTGACTGAGTAATAGATAGTGAGATAGATAGATAGATAGATAGATAGATAGATAGATAGATAGATAGATAGAATGATTGATTGACTGAATGATTGATAGATAGATGGATGGATAGACTGGTAGGGTAGTTGACTGAGTTATAGATAATTAGATAGATAGATAGATAGATAGATAGATAGATAGATAGAATGATTGATAGAATGATAGGATAGTTGACTGACTTAAAGATAGATAATTAGAAAGATAATCAGATAGATAGACGGGTAGGGTAGTTGACTGACTTATAGATAGATAATTAGATAGATATAGATAGAATGATTGATAGATAGACTGATGAGGTAGTTGACTGACTTATAGATAGATAATTAGATAGATAGATAGATAGATAGATAGAATGATTGATTGATAGATGGATAGATAGCGTAGTTGACTGACTTATAGATAGATAATTAGATGGATATAGATAGATAGATAGATAGATAGATAGATAGATAGATAGATAGATAGATAGACTGATAGGGTAGTTGACTGACTTATAGATAGATAATTAGATGGATGGATAGACAGATAGATAGATAGGTAGATCGATCATTCTCTCTCCAGTCATGGAGGTTCTTCTTTTCTTTTTTCTTTCTTTTTTTTTTTTTTTCCTGCTGAGTTGATCGGCAACGCGCCGCTCCCAAAGCGAATTAAATTTTCAAAACGCCGGTGAGCCGAAAAGCCCTGTCAGGAGCGGGATGGAGTGTTTTCAATAAATGGACACTTTTTCCCTTTTTCTTTTCTTTTTTTCTTTTTTTTTTTGTATATATATATTTTTTTTTCTTTTTTTTATATATATATTTATATATATTATATATATTTAAATATATATATATATAAAATATATAATATATATAATAATATATATATATATATAATATATATAAATAATACATATATTATTTATATATATATTATATATATTTTTTATATATATTTTATATATATAAATATATATAAAATATATATAATATATAATATAAATTATATATATAAATAATATATATATATTATTTTTTATATATTTTTTTTCTTTTTTTTTTGTATATATATATACAGTTTTGTATATATATATACAGTTGTTCTCAGCCAAGAAAAAAAAAAAAAGAAAAAGAAAAAGAAAATCACACGTTTCAAGAATCCTTTTCTTTCTTTTTTTTTTAGCTTTGTCATCCGGGCATTCGGGAGGCTGAGACCGGAGGACCCGGGTTCGCGGCCAGCCTCAGCTACTTAGCGAGACCCTCGGCCACTGAGTGAGACTCGGTTACAAAATAAAGAATAAAAAATATATTATAAGAATATAATATAATAATATATAATATAATAATAAAATAAATATAAAAGAGGGCTGGGGGTGTAGCTCGAAGTGGAATGCCCCTGGGTTCAATCCCCAGTACTGCAAATAATAATAGAATAATAATAATAATAATAATAAAAATTACTATTTATTATTTATACTATTTATCATTATTTTATTATATATTAGAAGAATATAATAGAATAATATATAATAGAATAATATATAATAGAATATTAAAATAAATATAAAATAGGGCTGGGGGTGTAGCTCGGAGGTAGAATGCCCCTGAGTTCAATCCCCAGGACCGCAAAAAAATAAAATAAAATAAAATAAAAATAAAAATAAAAAGAGGTTTTGAGGTCGCAGGCGTCGAGTTAGACTCTGCGCAGAACTTCCCGTTTTTTCTTTTTTTATTTTTTTAATCCCATTTTCTGGGGTGCAGACAGGAGCTCCCCCCCTTTTGCACACGGCCCGGCCGCCCTGAGTTTTGCACACGGCCCGCCCGAGCCGGCGCCACTTTCCTTTTCGGGCCACACAGCGAGCTGGCGGGAGAGAGCGCAGAAAACCCGGCAAAATGCGTTAAAATAACAACAAAAAAAAGCAATTATTAAAAAAAGATTTTTCCCTACTTGGGAGTCATTGTGGCTTAAATTTAATGGTTTAATGATGCGCTCGTGTGTGCCCGGAGTGTATGCTTTTTTTTTTTTTTGGATTGAAACTTTTTAGTTTTTTTTTTTTTTTTTGAGATCCGGGTCTTACTAAGTGGCCGAGGGTCTCTTTTTGGCTCCAGTTGGCGGAGGCTGGCCTCCACCCTGGGATCCTCCTGCCTCGGCCTCCCATGGACTGGGATTTATTATTATTATTATTATTATTATTATTATTATTATTATTTGTGGTTCTGGGGATTGAACTCAGGGGCGTTCTACCTCCGAGCTACACCCCCAGCCCTATTTTATATTTATTTTATTATTATATTATATATTATTATATTATATTCTTATAATATATAATAAAATAATAATTACTATTATTTTATTATTATTATTATTGTTAGTACTGGGGATTGAACTCAGGGGCATTCCACCTCCGAGCTACACCCCCAGCCCTATTTTATATTTATTTTATTATTATATATTATTATATTATATTCTTATAATATATAATAAAATAATAATTAGTATTATTTTATTATTTTTTTTTTAGCACTGGGGATTGAACCCAGGGGCATTCTATCTCCGAGCTACACCCCCAGCCCTATTTTTTATTCTTTATTTGGAAACCGAGTCTCACTAAGTTGCGGAGGGCCTCACTAGGTAGCTGAGGCTGGCCTCGAACCCGGATCCTCCGGTCTCAGCCTCCCGAATGCCCGGATGACAAGCGTGCGCCACCACGCCCGGCTCTCCCTTTTTATTAAAAAAAAAAATGTATTTCTTCCTTGGTTTTGAAGCAAGGCCTCGCCAGGCAGTCCAGGGGTCTCCTGGCTAAGTGGCGGAGGCGGGCCTCGAACCTGCGGCCGTCCTCCCGCCTCTCAAAAAAAAAAAAAAAAAGGAAAAAGAAAAAAGAAAGAAAAAACAAGAACAAACACGTTTCCTGTGATCCGTGTAACGCGGAGATCAGACAATTCCTCGCACACAGACGCGCAGTTACAACTTGCACCGAGCTGCGCGCGCTTTTTTTTTTCTTGCTTTTTTTTTTGAGATGAAATAAAAAATATATCTATTTATGTATATATTCCCCATCACCGCTGGCAGATCTGGGGGTGGGGGGCTCCCCGAGGACCCCCGGAGCCGGGTCAATTAGCACAAACGCTGTGATTCCCGAATCAGCGGGCCCGGCGGGGGGGAACCCGGGCGCCCCGTCGCCTTGATCAAACGCGTCCTGCGCCCGGCTTGACAGGCGAGAGCGCGGCTCCCCGGCGGCCTGTCCATCACCCGCCGGAGGGGCGGAGCCGCGGGAGGGGCGGGGGGAGGGAGCGCCGCGGTTGCCGGGGAAACGGCGGCGGCGTGATGGACAGGCACCTGGGAGGAGCGGAGAAGGGAGGGAGGGAGCGCTGTCCGCCGCGGTTGCCGGGGAAACGGCGGCGGCGTGATGGACAGGCACCTGGGAGGAGCGGAGGAGGGAGGGAGGGAGCGCCGCGGTTGCCGGGGAAACGGCGGCGGCGTGATGGACAGGCACCTGGGAGGAGCGGAGGAGGGAGGGAGGGAGCGCCGCGGTTGCCGGGGAAACGGCGGCGGCGTGATGGACAGGCACCTGGGAGGAGCGGAGGAGGGAGTGAGGGAGGAAGGGAGGGGGGAAACTCCCTCGCGGCGCGTCTCTACGCATGCGCGCTCGCGGGCCGAGGCGGAGGCGCCGGCCCCTCCCTGTGGTGGGAGGGGGAGCGAGTGTGCGTGTGCGTGTGTGTGCGCATGCGCGGGCTCTTTCCGCGGGAACCCGGCGCCTGCTGGAGTCTTATCAGAGGCGACATCTGCTCCAATTGCTGCTTGGAGCTGGGGACTTAAAGCGTGCCAAAAAATAAAAAAAAAAAGAAAAGAAAGCAAAAAAAAAAAAGCATTGATTTTTTTTGGTTGTAATTGATGGCTGTGTGAATGCACCATGTTAAAAATAAATGTTTTTTTTGTTCTTACTTATTGCTACTTGGATGCATTTTCTGTTCGTGTTTATTGCTGTTGGAATGCACACATTTTTTTATTGCTGCTTGAAAGCGTTTTTTTCTATTATTATCCGTCTATTGCTATTTGCACAATTTAAAAAAAATTTTTTTTTTGTTCTTGTTTATTGCTCTTTGAATGCATTTCCTGTTCGTGTTCATTGCTGTTGCAATGCACAATTTTTTAAATTGCTATTTGAATGCGTTTTTTTGTTCTTATCTATTTCTATTGGAATGCACAAATATCTTCTTCTTATCTATTGCTATTTGAATGCACACTATTTTTGTTCTTATTTATTGCTATCTGAATGCATATTTTTTTATAATTATTTTTTGGGGTGGGGGGTCTTTAGGAAGGAGGCACCGGGGGTGTGTGGAGTTTGCACCCCGGAGCCGGCTGCGGCTGTGAGTGACAGCTGCACCCCCCCCAGCTGCACGACCCGAACGCGGGTCCCCCGGGTCGCCCCGACCTCTGCCGAGCGGTGTAGACGGGCCGGGGCGGGCGGGGCGTGCAAAGGCGCCCACACCCGGGAGGCTGCTGCTAATAATAATAATAATAATAATAATAATAATAATAATATAAAAATTATTATTATTGCTATCATCATTGCTATTATTTTATCATTATTGCTATTTTATTATTATTATTGCTACTTTTATTATTGCTATTATTTTATTATTGTCATTATTGCTATTTTATTATTTTATTGCTATTTTATTATTATTATTGCTACTTTTATTATTGCTATTTATTATTATTATTGATATTATTTTATTTTATTATTTTATTATTATTATTGCTATTTTATTATTTTATTGCTACTTTTATTATTGCTATTATTTTTTTATTATTATTGTTGCTATTTTATTATTTTATTGCTATTTTATTATTATTTTTGCTGTTTTTATTATTGCTATTATTTTATTATTATTGCTAATTTTATTATATATATATATCAGAGGCCGGGCATCGTGGCTTGGGAACTCGGGAGGCCGAGTCCGGAGGATGGCAGAGGTTGGAGGCCAGCTTCAGAAACTTAGCAAAGAGACCCTCAGCCGCTCGGCGAGACCCTCTTTCCAAATTTAAATAATAATAATAATAATAATAATAATAAATAAAAATAAATAGGGGCCGGGGGTATAGCTCGGAGGTAGACCGTCTCTGGGTTCAATTTCTAGTATCTAATTTATTTTTTAACCTGATAAGAACTCTCCTCCTCCTCCTCCTCCTCCTCCTCCTTCTTCTTCTCTTACCAAAGTCGAATTTACTTTTATTTAATTTATTTTGTTGATGTGAATTCATCCGGGCTACAAATCCCATCCCTCAGAAAGCCCGAGAAAAAAAAAAAAATGGGTGGAGATTCCCGAGGCGGATTGATGACCCAGCCTGCTAAATGTCCACCCTCCCTTTCAAACCCCGGGATAACCAGCCTCTTCCCGGGCTTTTTCTCTCGGGTTTGGCGGGGAAAAAACAAGGTCCTGGCGGGGGGGAAAAAACCAGGTCCTGGCGGGAAAAAAAACCCAGGTCCTGGCGGGAAAACAAGGTCTTGGCGGGAAAAAGAGGTCCTGGCGGGCGTCCGAGGGTCTCTGCGGCCTTTCCCCGGGTGTCCACAGCTGGGAAAAGTGGATAACTCCAACTCGCTTCTCTAATTACCCGGGTGGGTTCATCAGGGAGAAATCAGCGCCCGGGGCCGCGGAATAATCTATGGAGATGTCGGCTAATTACTCCTCGGCCGGCCTCATTTGTAAATCGAATTATCGGGGGTTTTGGGAAAAAAAAAATAAATAAATAAGCCATGATCACTCGGGCTGATCGGATTATAGATATTTATCCGGCTCGTGCCGCGATGATTAACCCGCCCGCTTCATCTGTCTTCCTGAGAGGTGGGAAATTAAGAACATCGATCTGCCCTGGTGAGGAAAAAAAAATAAAAATAAAAATAATAATAATAATACTAGGAAAAAAAATAAGAATAATACTAGGGAAAAAATTAAAAAATAATAATAATAATAGGAAAAAATAAGAATACTAGGGAAAAAAATAATAATACTAGGAAAAAATAAGAATAATACTAGGAAAAAATAAAAAAATAATAATAATAATAGGAAAAAATAAGAATACTAGGAAAAATAATAATACTAGGAAAAAATAAGAATAATACTAGGAAAAAATAAAATAATAATAATAATACTAGGAAAAAATAATAATACTAGGAATAATACTAGGAAAAAATAATAATAATACTAGGAAAAAATAATAATACTAGGAAAAAATAATAATAATACTAGGAAAAAATAATAATAATACTAGGAAAAAATAATAATAATATTAGGAAAAAATAATCATAATACTAGGAAAAAATAAAATAATAATAATAATACTAGGAAAAAATAATAATATTAGGAAAAAATAATAATACTAGGAAAAAATAATAATAATACTAGGAAAAAATAAAATAATAATAATAATACTAGGAAAAAATAATAATACTAGGAAAAAATAAATGATAATAATAATAATACGGACATGGTGGTGCACGCTTGTCATCCGGGCATTCGGGAGGCTGAGACCGGAGGATCCGGGTTCGCGGCCAGCCTCAGCTACTTAGCGAGACCCTCGGCCACTTAGTGAGACTCGGTTTCCAAATAAAGAATAAAAGTTAGATTAAAAATAAAGACAGAAAATTAAAATTAAATATTAGATGAAAATAAAGACAGAACATTAAAATTATATATTAGGTTAAAATGAAATAGAAAATTTAAATTTGAAATTAGCTAAAAATAAAAACAGAAAATTAAATGAAAAGGTAGGTAAAAATTAAAAAAAAAACAGAAAATTAAAAATAGAAAATTATTAAAATAAAAATAAAAAAATAGAAAATAAAAATAAAAACAGGTGGTCTTTCTCCGAGGAAATCCCCCCGGCTTATCTCCGCAGATCTTTCGTTCCTGCTCTGAAATTTCAGTCTGAGCTGGATTTCCTGCGTCCGCCTTGATAAAATACCTCTTTTTTCCTTTTTTTCTTTTTTTGTGCAAAGTACGCCTTCTGTGTGGCCGGGCGAAAGCATGAAGCGCAATTTATCTTCGGGCTGCACAATTTCCCCCTCTGTCCCGGCTTGTCTCAGTTTTATTTTTTATTTATTTTTTTTCTCTCTTTTTTTTTTTTTTTTAGGGTGGAATCCGAGCTTCTGCCTCCCACGGAGGCCCGGGCACAAGCCCCCGCATTATAGACGGGAAAAAAAAATTAATAAATTAAAAATAAATGCAGAAAAAAAAAAAAAAAATGTTGCAGGTCGTAACTTTGATCGTTTGGACGCGGATGAACGGACTCATTCAGAAAGTGCTCGTTAAAAAGTGCAGCGAGCGAGCAGAAATAAATCCTGAATTTTGTGTGTGTGTGTGTGTGGTGCTGGGGATGGAACTCGGGGGCGTTCTACCTCCGAGCTATTTTATATCTTATATTTATATTTATATTTATATTTATTTTATATTATTTTATTATTATTATTATTATTATTATTTTTGGTACTGGGGATTGAACTCAGGGGCGTTCTACCTCCGAGCTATTTTATATTTTATATTTATATTTATTTTATTATTATTATTATTATTATTATTATTATTATTATTATTTGTGGTACTGGGGATGGAACTCAGGGGCGTTCTACCTCCGAGCTATTTTATATTTATATTTATATTTTATTATTATTATTATTATTTGTGGTACTGGGGATTGAACTCAGGGGCATTCTACCTCCGAGCTACACCCCCAGCCCGATTTTATATTTATTTTAATATTTATTGATTCTTATCATTATTTATTATTTATTATTATATTTATTTTATATTTTTATTATTATTATTATTATTAGTGGTACTGGGGATTGAACCCAGGGGCATTCGACCTCCGAGCTATACCCCCAGCCCTATTTTTTATCCTTTATTTGGAAACCGGGTCTCACTAAGTGGCCGAGGGTCTCGCTAAGTAGCTGAGGCTGGCCGCGAACCCGGATCCTCCAGTCTCAGCCTCCCGAATGCTGGGATTACAAGCGTGCGCCACCATGCTCGGAGGAAGACTGCTGTGATCAGTTTTCTTTCTTTCTTTCTTTCTTTCTTTCTTTCTTTCTTTCTTTCTTTCTTTCTTTCTTTCTTTCTTTCTTTTGTTTTTATTTTTTTTCAAATTCAGAAACCAGGTCTCGCTGAGGGGCCGAGGGTCTCTTTGCCGAGTAGCTAGAGGCCGGCCTCGAACTCGCCGGCCTCGCATCTATCTCAAGCCTCCCGAGGAGGAGACTGCGGGGTTCCTTGCAGAACCCGCGGTTCCCTTTCCCGCTTTCTAATTCCTGCAATTATTAGACGCCCAGGGCCGACTCCGGGTTTTTTTTTTTCCAGACTTCTGAGGCCGATGTCAACCAAAGTGCACAAATTCTGCAGTCTGGTTTTTTTTTTTTTTTTTTTTTTTTTTTTTTTTTTTTTTTTTTTTTTTTTTTTTTTTAATTTCTTTTCTTTTCTTTTTTTTTTGTTAAATTTTTTTTCCCTCCTAATCGTTTCCCCACTTAACAAATTCCAGAAAAGAAAAAAAAAAAAAAAGCTTTTAAGCAGAGAGCGCGACCCCGACATTCTTTCGGTTTTTTTTTTTTTTTTTTTTCTCGTTTTTGGTTCTTTTTTTCTTTTTTTCTTTTCTTTTTTTTTTTGCTCTAATTTTGCTCCAAGTGCAAAAACATGTGTTTATAATCACGGCGAAGCCGGGTCCCCTTTCCGGGCTCCTCAAAGTCGCTGACGCCGCGTTCTAAATTTCCATTTTTTTAAAAAAAAATAATCTCTTTATTTTTTCCCCTCCACCTGGATACGGCTTTTTCTTTTTCTTTCTTTCTTTTTTCTTTTTCTTTTTCTTATTTTTTTTTTTTTCCCTTTACCTCCCTCCTTTTTTTCTTCTTCTTTTTGACCTGGATGCAGGTTGGGAAAAACCAGAGGCTTTTCCCCTTTTTTTTTTTTTTGCAAAGGGTTTTTGCAGGCGGGGAAGGTTCAAGGACGATGCCGTGGCGGTTTTCTGAGAAATTGTTTGTTTTTTAAAGAAAAAAAAGAAAGAAAAAAAAGAAACAAAACAAAAAAAGCTGTCACCCAAGCTCACCTGTTATTCCGGTATCCTCGGGGAGGCCGAGGAGGGAGGCTGGCCTCGGCCACTTAGCAAAGAGCCAGCTAGGGAGACCCTGTTTCACAATAAAAATGATAGATAAATAAATAAAAATAATAAATAAATAAATAAAAATAATAAATAAATAAGATAAAATAAAGGAGCCGGGTGTGGTGACACACAGCTGTCATTCTGGAGCTTGGGAGGCTGAGGCAGGAGGCTGGCGGGTCTGGAGGCCGGCCTCTAGCCACTCAGCCAAGAGATCTTCGCTCCAAGAAGACAGAAACCCGTTTTCTACACTCCATAAATCCCCCAAAGCGTTTCCCGGGGATTTTTTTCTTCTTTTTTTCTTTTTTCTTTTCTTTTTTTCTTTCTTCTAGTTTTATGGCCTGTCCACGTTTTAATCGCCTCCAACTTTATGAAAAGTGTAGATCACGGTCCGGCCGGCTCTTTATTTTATTTTATTGTATTTTATTTCATTTTATTTATTTTTGTTGTTGTTCTTGTTGTTCAATTTTTTCCGGAGCGTCCCGGCGGCGGGGAGAGTCCCGGGTCCCGCGCGCCGGTCATCTTCACGGCTGTATACTATCCCACCGGGAAAACACCCGTGCGGATCATGGACGCCTCAGCCGGCCGCAGGGTTTCTTTCTTTGACTCCTAGAGTCGGCCTATTTTTATTTATTTATTTTTTTGAACACGGATACCCGAGCTACACCCCCCAGCCCTATTTTTTATTCTTTATTTTGAAACCGAGTCTCACTAAGTTGCCGAGGGCCTCACTAGGTAGCTGAGGCTGGCCTCGAACCCGGATCCTCCAGTCTCAATTTCCTAGGTGCCCGCCTGTGACCCCCTAGGAAATTTCCAGGAGGAGAAAACTTGCTCCAAAATAAAAAAAGAAAAAGAAAATTGTCTAAATTGTTTTCTCTTCTTTATTCCTTGCAATAAAGAATAATAAAACAAATAATAATAAATACATTTTTAAAAGAAAGAAAGAAAGAGAGAGAGAGAGAGACGGAGCCTGTTTCTGGTTTCTTTGCTTTTTTTTTTCTTTCTTTCTTTCTTTCTTTTTTTTTTTTCTCGTCTCATAATCGTGCCGGAAAAGGGCCGGGGCGAGGGGGCGAGAGAAAAAATGAAATAAAATAAAAAGCAATTTCTGTTTCCTTGTAATCCGCGCTCCGAAAGCAGATTTAATGGCCCCGTTATTGCCGGGCGAAATTAAGTCCTTATGAGACAAGTTACAAAGTGCCTTTGTGCGCCTCGGGGGTTTTTTTTTTTTTTTTTTTTTTTTTTTTTTTTTTTTTTTTTTTTTTTTTTTTTTTTTTTCTTCAATAATCAGGAGGAAAGGGGAAAAAAAAAATAAAAAAATAAAATAACATCGCAGAAGGGGGTCGGGCGGCTGTGGATTAGCACCTGGCTGTTTCCAATTCCAGAGGCCGCGGCCCGAGGACAGGGCTGTAAATTCAGTAAATTCAAACCAGCGGGCGAACGAGAGCCCGCCGGAGCACCGAGCACCCAGCACCCAGCACCGAGCACCGAGCACCGCACGGCTCGGCCGGACCAGGGGAGACGAGAGAGACCCTCGGCCCACCTGGAGGGACCGGCAGGGTCACCCCCCCTCCAACAAGGAAACTTCTGAACTGAAATGAACAATGAATGAATAAGTGAATGAATGAATGAATATGTGAATGAATAAGTGAATGAATGAAAAGTAAACGAATGAATGAATAAGTGAATGAATGAATGAATATGTGAATGAATAAGTGAATGAATGAATGAATAAGTGAATGAATGAATGAATAGGTGAATGAATGAATGAATAAGTGAATAACGAAAAGTAAATGAATGAATGAGTAAATGAATGAATAAGTGAATGAATGAATGAATGAGTAAACGAATGAATGAATAAGTGAATGAATAAGTGAATGAATGAATGAATATGTGAATGAATGAATGAGTAAATGAATGAATAAGTGAATGAATGAATGAGTAAACGAATGAATGAATAAGTGAATGAATAAGTGAATGAATGAATGAATAAGTGAATGAATGAATATGTGAATTAACAAGTGAATGAATGAATGAATAAATAAGTACATGAATGAATGAATGAATAAGTGAATGAATGCATTAATAAGTAAGTGAATGAATGAATAAGTGAATGAATGAATAAGTGAATGAATGAATAAGTGAATGAATGAATGAATGAATAAGTAAGTGAATGAATGAATGAATAAATAAGTAAATGAACGAATGAATGAATAAGTGAATGAATGAATGAATGAATAAGTAAATGAACGAATGAATGAATAAGTGAATGAATGAATGAATGAATAAGTAAGTGAATGAATGAAGGAATAAATAAATAGGTAAATGAATGAATGAATGAACCCTCGGCCCACCTTGAGGGACCGGCGGGTCCCCGGAACAATGAAACTTCTTACCTGAAATAAATGAATGAATGAATAAATAAATGAATGAATGAATAAGTAAGCAAATGAATGAATGAATGAATGAACCCTCGGTCCACCTTGAAGGACCCACCGGGTCCCCCGGAAAAATGAAACTTCTTTGCTGAAATAAATGAATAAAGGAATAAAAGAATGAGTAAATGAATGAATGAATGAATGAATGAATGAATAAGAAAATGAATGAATACGAAAATGAATGAATGAATGAATACGTAAATGAATGAATGAAGAGGAGCCTGGGGTCCTAGTCCCCCCTTCGAGGCCACGCCCCTCCCGATGACCTCACTTCCTCCAGCTAGGCGCCATGACCTCACTTCCGCCTGCTAGGCTCCACCCCTTAAAGGCCCCGCCGCCTCCCAGTAGGCCCAAACACGCACCTGGGCCTTTTTAGTCGGGGCCTGGGGGGTCGGGGGGACATTTTAGACCCAAACTCCGGGCCGGAAGCGGAAACCCGCGGGGTCAGAGGTGGCGGGTCGAGGGTCTCTGGTCTTCAGGAGCGCTGGTCATTTTCCCGCCATTTCCAAGCGACCCTTCGGACAGGCCCGGCGCCTTCTTCTCCAGCGCCCAGGCCACGGCCCTGTCTTGGGGCTTTATTGTATTTATTTTATTTATGAACAGAGAAAAATATAAATATAGATATAAATATAAATATATAAATATAAATATAAAAGGAATACAAATATTAAAATGAGAATTAAATATAAATACGAATCTGAATATATACATGTAAATATAAAATTAAAATAAATTAAAATGAAAATATGAAAATAAAATATAAGATATAAATATGGGTATATATAAATATAAAATGAATATAAATCTAAAACAATATAAAATATGAATATATACATAAAATATAAAAATAAAACAAATGTAAAATAAAATACCTAAATATAAAATAAAATAAAAATAAATATATATAAAATAAAATAAAAATAAATATAAAATAAAATAAAATAAATATAAAATAAAATAAATATAAATATATAAATGTGAATATA
>PVLC010036907.1:0-15542 GCA_004027655.1 Graphiurus murinus | reverse complement strand
CTCCAGCAGTGGAGGGGTGGGGGCTCGAGACCCCAGGAAAGGGGCCAAGTCCCCACACCCAGACGCCACACCCCGGTGGCACTCTCCTGGGGACTGGCCGCACAAGTGGGAAGTCCAGGGCGGCGCTCGATGGAGACCTGTGTGGCGCCATGACTTCCCAGGACACCACCGCATGGACGCCTACTACGGTGAGTGACCACAACCCTCAGGGCCGTTGCCTGAACCCGTAACTGGAGGAAGCTTAGAACCTCCCCTGCGTCCGAGTCCACAACCTTCTGAATCCTGCCACAGACCCTGACTAGGAAACCGAGGTGCAGAGGACGCACGGAGAGGGCGCAAAGGACCAAGGCAGGAGGAGAACGCACCTTGCCCGGGCTAGCACGAGCGCAATGAGCTGCGGGCTCTGGCGGCTCCACGGGCAGCCTGGGCTCTGGCTCCCATGCAAGTATCAAATGCCACAAAGGAAAGCGCAACGGGGAGAGGGGAAAATAGACAACTTTATTTTTTAACATAGTAATTAAATTCCACCACGAAGAGGGACACCATGGGACTTTTCATTTAATAAATACAAATGAATAAAAATACTTTGTTTTGTAAGGACACTGCCTCCTCTTCCTCTAGCTCCCGTGGAAGCCTGTAGGTGACTGTCCCCCTGTGGAGGCCTGCTGGGGACGTCTACCAGGCAGACACTTGTCACTCTGCAGAGAGGGCCACGTCTTGTCCATGCCTGCACACACTACTGAGGTACAATACCTCCCTTCTCCACCCCTTCCAAACCCAAGTCCTCCTACTGAGTGTCGAGCAGCAAGCAAATCCCTTCTGAGGAGAGAATGCTGGTTTCCTGGAAGCCCAACATGGCGCCCTTGATCCAGGAATCGTTAACACCATGAAGTCTAAGGTCTTGGTAGACCGACGTCCGCTGGACACAGCAGAGGGAAGGGAATGGGTATGTGAAGTAAATCTGCATGTCTCACAGAACATCTCTTGTTTTAAAGAGAGAGTGCCGTTTAAACGTCACCTGTGTGGAGCAGGCCAAGCCCCCGCGGCTGCATGTGACGGTCTCCTATGGCCTGTGGTCTCCTCGGGGCGCTGTGATGCTTGGCTAGGTCTGTCATTAAAGACACTGGACAACGTCAAAGTCAGACTGCAGGGGTGACCCCCACCTGGGGCCCAGGACTGCGAGCCCATTGTCCCAGACAGGTTCGGTTTGGGGCAGGACACACCTCTGCGCTCTCAGCCAACTAACGGCAGATTCCCTCCTGTCCTCAATGGCAAAGAATGACTCTGCCAACAGGCAGGTTCCTGGTACAAGCACAACGTGCAGTAGATGCCTAGAGCTCCCCAGCTTTTAGATTGGAAAAGAAAAACCGCAGGATGCAAAAAAAAAAAAAAAAAATGTCACTCAACTATAAAGATCTCCCTGCCAGCTCTAGCGGTCCACCAGTAAGGACAACGTGCATGCGAAACCCTTAAAATGCAAACGCAGGAGCCCTGGGTCGCAGCCGCAGCCACCTTCTCTTCTGGGTCTCCATTTCTCATTAGCCCATTTACAGAGCATCCTTGGGAAGTATTTCTAAACGGGATAGTTTATAATGCAAAAGAAACAGCAAAGCTGTAACCAGGCTCTAAGAACAACCTCTGCCTGTAAAATACAAAGTGAGAAGGGAGTCACGAACACCTCACAGGGTCCATGGAGACGGGGTGGAGACACGCAGAATGTGCCAGCCCCTCCCACGGCCCCAGCGCCGAGGCTTCCTACGGCCTGGCAGCGCTGGCCTGCACAAGCCCTCGGTGCTGAGGGGCGCTGACGCAGGGAGCTGGGCGCACGCGGCGGCGGGGGCGGTAGTGGTAACAGCCTGGACGTCCCACCTGGACACCTGTGAGCAGGAACACTGAGACTGCACAAGCTGTCATTATTCTACACAAGTCATGATTTCAGGAGAGGCCTGTCTGGATGAGAAGGTGGGCGCTGTGGCTCTGCGGGGCGGCAGCCTGGGCAGCACTCGGGAGCGCGCTGGCCCCGCTCCGTGGTTGGCGCGCCTGCGCGAGCGTGTGTGCGGCCTCAGAGCCCCAGGGACTTCTGTACGATCTGCTTGGCAATCTTGTAGAACTGCTCACGGTCGTCCCGCCACATTTTGGAAGCATCCACGTTAGCTCCGCTTTCATCGTTGGGCTCTGAAACAGAGGGAAGGCCCTCCCGTGAGCAGCCCGGCAAGAGCCCCTCCGTCTCGTCGGAAAACACTGGTGAGCCTTTCCTGAGCCCTTCCGGGGGAGGAGGTTGGTGTGCGAACACACACAGGCCTTCTCCCTGAGGCTGGGAGGCCGAGGCCACTGTGAGCAGGGACCTGCTCCAGCCCGGTGGGTCAGCAGCTCCTGTCCGTGGGTGGACACACACCCCAAGCTCTCCTCTGGCCTGAATTCTGCATCCCAGATCCCAGAGACAGCGCCCCAGCACTTGCACCTGAACACAAGTCGATGCACGCCACTGAGACCGCGGGGCGCCGGCAGCCTCCACCACCCCCAGCCCACCCTGCCCGGTTAGACCACCCTCGGCCACAGCAGCTCTGTCCTCCAGACACGGCTCCACCACAGTGCCTGCCGGACTCCCAGGGCTGCCCAGCCAGCTCGGCCCCACCACGGCTCCCATCACTGGCCATGCTGCCACACAGCTGCAATGCACCTGCGGGTTCCCCGAGGAGGCAGGACCTCAAAGCTGCCGACTGTGGCCCTGAGCCTTATCCCGCCCCAGGGTACTAGGTGTTACGCAGCAGAACCCAACAAACACCTACTGAGTGAGCAGACAGAGGCCCGAGGACCGGAGAACGGCTAATCATGGCCACAACATGCGACAAACACTAGACCATCTTTAAAATTTAGAAGTATGGGAAGTATGATTATACTTAAAGAGGTTCAGACAAGTAACGTGCAATGAAAATAGCATACAAGACTCATTACAAAGACAGCGCGGGAGCTGCGGAGGGGAGGCTTACCTGCCAGCATGCTCACCACCGACAGCAGGATCTTCTCCACGCTCTGCACGGGGCTCCACCGCTCAGCGCTGCTCTCGTAGCCCATGGGGTCATCGCCCGGCGCGTGGAGGATGGAGATGCAGACTCTCCCGTCCGGGTAGACTGCAAGGGCCAGGGCAGCAGGTGAGCCAGGGAACGGGGCCCAGTGCAGCTCTGTGCCGGGCAAGCACTGTGTGCACAGCTGCAGGAGGACCTGGGGCCTGGGCGTCACACTTCACGTCTGCGCGGAGCCTGGTGAGGCCTGTCCGGGCCTCACAGGGCCTCTGGGCCAGCCCGCCTAGCTCTAACCAGTTGCAGTAGCATTCCACCTTCTTAGGGATTTCCTTAAGCATTATCTTCAAAAGGAGTGAATGAAAGGTGATCTGGGAAATATTTCACCAAAATATCTCATGTGATTAAGATAACTCACACTATTTTGCAGAGCCAGATTTCTTAGACGTTCCTAATTCTACCATTAAATCCTTGAGCTCAACCGTAAAATATATGCTAATGTGGCTAGGATAAAGGCAACTGGAATCTTTTAAATGTCCAGAAGCTACACGGGCACCAAGATTTCTTTCCGTAACTTGTTCTAACAGAGAGCTACACCATGCTCCCCGGAGGTCAGTGCGCCCCACTCTACCCCTCCCGCCAGGCCCCAGCACATGGGAACTTGCACTGCTGACCAACAGGCAGAGCTGGACTTCCCTGCCTTCTCCCCTGGCTATGACACAGGGCCTTGGCACGCACGAGGTTCTACACCCCACAACAGAGCGCCTCACTCCCGCCACCGCCCAGGGCCTGGCCCTGGCCCCTCAGCGACTCTCAGCAAGCATGCGGGGTTATGCAACAGTTTTTACAGATTGACCAATCTCAATGATACTGCAGACCTATAGAATAGTTTTCAAGAACCATTTTTGCAAAATAAAAACGTATCCATTTATGGTAAGGCCAATTTTAGTAGCTGATTATATTGATTATCTGAACATTAAAAAGAATCATTAGGGTCAGGAACGTAGCTCGGTGGCAGTGCACTTGCCTGGCATGCACAAGGCCCCGGGGGCCACAAAGATAGTAATAATATTAAATTCTTCACAGGAATCCTTTGGTATCCCACACGACAAGACCACAACACTACTTGCAGGAGTACTTACTGTTGGGATGAAACATTTCACAAGTGAATCTCATCTTCGGAGGACTCAGCGGGTAGTCAAGCGGGAAACTCAGGATGGCAGGGAAAACACCAAACTCAAAACAGGTATCTTCAGGACCCCTGGAAGAGAGGAAGCACGCAGACAGAACTTCAGAGTGTGCCCTGCAATGCCAACCACAAGGCGGCCATGAGCCCAGGGCGTTCTGACCGGGACAGATGCAGCAGTTTCCCCACATGGCAAGCAGGCCTCCTCCTCCTGCTCCTCCCACTGGCTGGGGCCAAAGCGCAGCAGTCTTCACATTAACAAAACTCCATTTGGCACCAGAGCCACTGGGTGACAACAGGAGGAGGAAGGGACTAACGCCACCGCTGGGGACGCCTGGAGACGGTGCTTATTGATCATGTGAGACCACGACACGTTAGGGTCCAGGCTCACACGAGCTATGGCAGATGCTAAGTGAGCCTCTGTGGCGCCTCGCTGAATGAGGGTAATCGGTTTACTTCAAAGGCATCTCATTTTTATTTATGTTTGTGCTACTGGGGATTCTACCTTTGAGCTGTACCTCCAGCCCTATATTTTGAAATAGGGTCTAAGTTGTGGAGGTCCTCACTGAGTTGCTGAAGTCAAAGGCTATCTTAAGTTTTTAAACATGCCATTGCTAAGAAGGGACTTTTGTAACTTTCAAGAAGCAGGGAGCACACGTGATCCCCAACGTGTGTTCAGTGCGAAAGACCAGGCTCCAAAACACAGCAATCCGCCCACACCTGCACCCCCACGCCACAGCCTCACAATGCCACACGCAGGGACATGCATGGCTTCCCACCACGCCACAGTCTCGCAATGACACGCTCGGAGTCCCACCACACCACAATGTCACACGCTAGGACACGCACAGGTCCCTATGCCGCGGTCTCACAATGCCACACGCAAGGACACACACAGAATTCCACATAAGCTGTCTTCCTCACACCTGCATAGCAGAAGTCCTGCTCAACTCCTAAAGCCCCCTCTCTATCTTGGCTGAGACCTGAAGCAGCAGGTGATGGAAGAATGGCAGCCACCCGCCTGCATCTGCACAGGAGCCCCCTCCAAATTTCAATAATAAAGCATGCACTGAAGTCACTTTAAAAGGCCTTGAGCCATATTATGTGAATTTCATAATGAAGCAGAATGGCTGACAGACAGCTACGACACCGAAACAAAAAAACCTCGTGGGAGTGCCAGCACAGGGGTGGGTAAATGCGACCTGGGGCAGGCGGCCCTGCACACGCAGCTCTGCCTGCCGCTGGCCAGCACGCCAAGGCAGAGAGCAGCCCACGCAAGGTCAAGACCTGGACCCCACAAAGGACCCAACCGGAGCTGCGGCCCCAGGTGAATCCAAGATGCTGCGTGCAGAGACGGTTAACAAGCATGATTCTAACAGAATCTCCACTTCAACAACAGACTCCTAAAAAGCACAAACTCATTTAAGACCGAGGTACAATTATGTTGGTTCAGTGAAATTAATATGGATCTGCAAAATAGGAGAAACGATATATATATATATATATATGTATCTTCACATATATATATATGTATATGTATACATATATATATATATGTATCTTCACAATGAAGGGGAAGATGAAAAAGAGCCTTAACTTTCATTTGGTAGTGACAGGCTTCAGGAGAACAATGTGTTGTTTTGTGGAGCCCATGTTTTTCAATCTTCAAGACAAACCTTGACTCAGAAAACCGTGTCCTGCTACTTTTTGGGAAAAAACCCGACAGTGAATGGCTCCTTTGTTTGGAGGAGTGAATGTGACTGCGTGACAGGCCTGGAGCCTTGGCACGAGACCAGCGTGGGGACACGGCATGGAGAGGCCGCGGGCGAGCTCAGCTACTGGCACAGCAGCGGCCTTCCGCCCGCAGGTCAGCACCGGCTGGTGCGAGGGGCGTGGTCCCGCAAGCCTCCGGTCCAGCACAGCTCACAGCACATGGTCAGCGAGTGGTCAACGCAGCTCTGCCAGCACCCACAGGCTGTTTTCACCTTGCTGCTGAGCAACGCTGGAAGCCTAAGGGCTGTGACTAAGTCAAGGTACTAAGTCAATTGGGTACTGGAGTTTAAGTTCAGAAGACAGTGCAAACTGGGGAAGGAGAAGGTTGGGCAAAGACACTGTCTTTAGAAGTGACACTGTTAATGGGTCAGGAATGCTGTCACTGCCCCGCTACTGCTGGCACCTCTGAGCCGGGGGCCTGCCTCTGGCCTGAGCCACGTGGTTACTCAACACTGCGATAACCATTGTTTCTCATAATAAGGGCTTTCTTTAACATTGAAAAAAAAAAAAAAAAGCCAAACAAACAAATCTGCTGGGTTCTTGACAGACTCCACAGCATGACCAAACGTTTCCTAAGGTGCGCCCACACCTCGACTGGCAGGGCCACACACAGATGCGCCAGCACCGCGACAGCGCAGGGGGCAGGGCGTGCGCCGCGTGCCTGCTGACCGCGGGGCGCCCGGGAGCTCCGGCCGGGACCTGCAGAGGAGCCTCGTCTCCAGGCAGAAAGGAAACAGGAAGGACCTATCCAAAGCCAACGCGCCTCTCAAGTCTAGAAACGCCCTTCCTCTCCCTGACTGAAATAACGGCCTAACTGCCTTCAGCCACGAGGCAGGACTCAGCCGGCGTTAGAGAGGCACCACGACCGCACCGCAGTCCATGCAGGACAGCCTGGTATAGCTCACCCCCACTGGCTGTCGCTTAGGTGCGCTCCCTGTGGTGGGCCTGGCAATTCTCACTCCCAACGCAGCCAGGGCCCTCAGCCTGCTCACCATTACCCACCAGCAACACGCCAGTGGACGTCGGGCAGGCTTGCCTGGTCTTCCAACATCAAACACAGTGACTAGATAGGTGTGGTGGTGCACATTTGTCATCCCAGTACCTGGGAGGCTGAGACCGGAGGATCCGGTTCAAGACCAGCCCTGGCCACTTAGTGAGGCCCTCTGCAACTTAGTGAGACCCCGTTTCAAAATAAAGAATAAAAATAGGGCTGAGGATGCAGCTCGGAGGTAGAATGCCTCTGGGTTCAATCCCCAGTATTACAAAAACAAAACAAAACTCGCTCTCAGGGAGGCACAGGGACACCTGGCCCTGGGAAGCGCGACTTGGGAAAGTGCCCTCCGCACCTGTGCTGGGGCGGCGGCCTGGATGGGCCTGGGCGTCCGTTTCTTCTGTGGTGTTCAAGTCACCCCAGCTGACACTTGGGAAGAACAATGCTAAGAACTGCAGAGAGGAAAAGGAGAGCCCCTTCCAGTGTGGGAACGAGCACTGGTGACAAATGCAAGCTCTGACGCAGACCAAGACTGTCATGATTAAGTCTGGCCAAGGGAGAGAGCCATGCCCTACTCTTTGCAATTGAGACATTTCTGAAAAATGCTAAATGAAATATACTTAAACTATACTTAAAGTGCAGTAAAGTTTATCAATTACAAGCACTTTATAGTGAATTATAACACAACGTTTGACCTTATTTAACTAGAAAAATAAACACATGTTGGAAAATATCCAGATTCAGATGTATTAAGATTAAATGCAGTCGGGCGTGGTGGCGCACGCTTGTAATCCCAGCATTTGGGAGGCTGAGACCGGAGGATCCGGGTTCGCGACTAGCCTCAGCTACCTAGTGAGGCACTCTGCAACTTAGTGAGACTCGGTTTCAAAATAAAAGAATAAAAAATAGGGCTGGGGGTATAGCTCGGAGGTAGAATGCCCCTGAGTTCAATCCCCAGTACTGCAAAAAAAAAAAAAAAGATTAAATGCAAATACTTCCCTCCCCTTCCTAAATCGCTTCCCCCAGGAAACAAGGTGAACGGTTTGTTTCTTCAGGCCTTCCTCTGTGTGTAGAGACCCACATACCCTCAGAAACAAAACTGGACTTACTTGTGTGTGGTGCTGGTGACTGAACCTGGAGTGCACTACCACTAACTACAATCCCAGCACTTTCCATTTTTTTTTATTTTGAAACACCATCTCAATAAGTTACCACAGGCTAGTCTCAAACCTGAGACCCTCCTAACTCAGTCTCCCAAGTACTGGGATGACAGGTGAGTGCTGCTGTCCAGCTCTGGATTTTTTTTGAAGTTAAAAACATCATGAAGTCAGGGGTGGTGGTACACACCTGTCCTCCCAGTACTTGGGAGGCTGAAACAGGAGGATCGCAGGTACCTGGCCAGCCTCAGCAACTCAGTGAGGCCCTCGGCAATTCAGCGAGACCCTGCTTCAAAAATGGAAAAATAAAATAGGGCTGGAGGTGTAGCTCAGAGGGAGACACACACACACACACACACACACACACACACACACACACACACACACATACACACCTAAAAAAACCCCATGTTCATGGACTGGAGTGTTCAATGTTGTAAAGATGGCAACATTCCTCAAATTGATCTCAAGATTCAAGAAAACCTCTTATCAAAACCCAGTAGGCATATTTGCAGAAATTGACAAGCTCATCCTAAAATGTACATGGAAATGCACAGCACCCAGAATAGCCAAGACAATCTTGAACAAGAATAACAAAGTTGGAGGTCTTACATTTCCCAATTTCAAAACTTACTCTAAAGCTACATCAAATCAAGACATTGTGGTAGTGGCATAAGGATGGGCATAGACCAGTGGAGCAGAACTTAAGATTCTAAAAAATACCGCTTGCATCGACGGTCTGCTGGCTTTTGACATGGTGCCTAGACGATGCACTGGGGAAAGGACTCTTTTCAACAAAGGGTGCTGAGACAACTGGACACTGACCTGCAAAAAGGATGAAGGGGGACACCTACCTGATTCCTACAGAAAACTCAGAACAGCTCTAGTTAAATGTGAAGAGTTATGAATTATTAAACTTAAAAGAAAATCTCTGTCACCTTGGGTTACACATGACACCAAAAGCATGATCCGTTAAAAAAACACCTGCTAGCTGGGCGTGGTGGCGCACACTTGTAATCCCAGCATTTGGGAGGCTGAGACCGGAGGATCTGGGTTCACGGCCAGCCTCAGCTGCTTAGTGAGGCACTCTGCAACTTAGTGAGACCCTGTTTCAAAATAAAAAATAAAAAATAGGGCTGGGGGTATAGCTCAGAGGTAGAATGCCCCTGGGTTCCATCCTTCCATCCCCAGTAAGGACCGTTAAAAAAAAAACAAACCCAGCTAAGTTGCACATCATCAAAATCAACAAGTTTCCAGTTTCAAAAGGTTCCCATCAAGAAAGGAAAGGAGAGCCGCCCACTTAGAGGAAACACAAGACAACATTTATCTTAATGGGGCTTGTATCCAAAGTGTCTTTTAAAGTTTTATGACTCGATGATACAAAAATATCCCAACGAAAAATGGGCGAACGTTCTAAAATCCACCGAGACACATGGACGGCCTGAAGTCTATACGAAAAGGTGATCAGCATCCTGGCTCACCAGGAGAACGCAACTCAAATCACAAGGGGAGCGTGCTTCGCACCCACTAGGTCAGCCCCGGCTACTCCGGCCCCGGCAAGTCTAGGACGTGCAGACTTGGGAGCCAGCGCGCCCAGCAGCACTGCTCAAGAGAGCCAGAGATCCAGCAGCAGGTGAAGGGATAAAAGGGATGCACAGGTGGGAAAGGAGGCGGCCACTGACCGCACCACAACACGGACGGGCTGCACACACAGCACCCTGAAGGAGCCCGGCGCAGGGCTTCTGTTTCCAGGAAACGCCCACAGGAGGCCAACCGCAGCTGCCTGTGGCGACAGTGGAGACGGGGACCGGCTACCAACTGGATGGGAAGCTCTTCGGAAAGATTCAAACTGGATCATGGAGATGGCCGCAAAACTAGAAACGTACTAAAACTAGTGATGTGCACACCTAATACAGGTAAAACGGCATGTAAATGACACCTCAATAAGCTGTTTTCAAGAAACCCACGGGGCAGATGCAGCATGCTCTCTCAGGGGTTCTAGACCGCAGCACTACCGAGCTCTGGCCAGACACTCCGTGCTGGGAGGGCAATGCTGGGCGCTGTGGCAAGCTGGCGCCAGCCGCAGCATTATCACCATGAACGCAACAAGCAAGGCTCTCACGCTGGGCTCCAACACTGGCGTGAGGTGCTCTGCAGTCTTCACTGAAGGGCAACCTTGGTATAGAGCACAGGGTCCCAAACTTACTTGGCAAACGGCCCTCTTTTCAGGAAAACCAGTCACTCCGTGCGCCCTGGAGATGGACCTTCCTTAAGCAAATGAGCAGAACACATTTGCAGGCTTTCATGTAGCTATATTCCGTTCCCACTGCCCCGGGGGTGGTATCACCCACTCTGGGCCTGGCATCCTGCAAGAGAAGCACCAGCCTGGGCACCCCGAGCTTACTGCTGTAAACCCGCTGCAGAGCCTCGGGGAGAGCGCCCCCTCCCCAGGCCCCAAAGGCACTGGTGGGAACTCGGGGGGAGAAGGCCAAGTGACCATGTGCTTCCAGGAAGTTAGCCTTAAGGGCCCAGTGGCGGCACTGAGGCTGGGGACAGGCAGCACGGTCGCAGTGCTACAGCCTCTGGAGCGCCGGCGCAGAATGAACGGGACTGCACGCTGCCGGCCACTGAGGAAACACGCCGTCTCTACACAGATGCTTCCACGCAAGATGCACCCGCCTCCCTGCGGCCGCACCCCAACACTGGGCTTCCAGAGAACAAGGGCTTGCAGGCCCCAGGCCCCAGGGCTGAAGAGACCGGAGGCCATGGGTCCAAAGGATCCGGCTGGCCAGCGCACAGCCACGTGGACCGTCTGGCCCCATGACCTGAAGGCTCAGGCGCGTTCTGCTGGCCGTAGCTCAACTCCACCAGCAGCTCAGCGCCATCTGTCAGAGCTACTTTCCACTTTTAACCAGAGATGGTGCCTGTGGCACTTTACTTCTTGGCCCTTCCCCTGCTCTTTGATTTATGTTCCCGGCCCACTCCCTCGGCCCCGTCCCCTTAGGGCGAAGATCCAGGTTCACCGGTGGAGGCCTGTGTCTGCATGAAGGGCCCTGCTGGGAAAGCCTGGTAGCTGCTTGACCACCTGAAAAGAGGCTCTCCACCGCCCAGCCCCGGAGGAGCGGGAGGCCCTGCGGGCAGGTGTGACGGCACAAGCCGGCAGTCTGGCTTCCTGAGGCCCGGAGCAAGCGCCTCGCTCAGAAGTGCAGCGGAGAAAAACAGAAGGAGAAGAGGACCTCTCCTGGGGAGTCCAAGCCCAGCCAGCTGCCTGCCAAACAGCAGGGTGAGACGAATCAAGGGAGGACAGTTAATTCCCTTAATAGAATGTTTAAGTACATTTGTAAACGGCCTCTTGTTTGTGAAGGGTCTGGAACAGGACCAAAACCCACACGCTCACCAGCTCTTGAAGCAGGGGAATTCCACACGAAGGCAAAAGCCCTATTCAAACACAAAAATGCACTCCCTAAAAGGAGTTCTAATTACTTTTTAAGGCAGGTTTTCAAAATATTGGTTTACTTTTATGCTGTTTATCTAAAATTAGTAAGAGTTACCCTAACAGATTTCTAACAATGAAAACTTTTTTAAAAACATACTGGAGGGCTCAACTGTTCCTTTCGGGAACTTCTGAAGACATCTACCGTGGACATGCAGAGCCAACGTCCTCTGAACGGCGCAGACCTTCAGGGCCCTGACCTCTGTGCTCGGACAGCTCCGACAACATGCACCCCACGGCGGGCTGGCTGCTCGGTGGTGTGTGAATGACACAGGTTGTCTGCTGACACAGGACACGGCAGATGAAACAAGCAAGGCACACACGCGCTCTACAGCGTCTGTAAAAGTAAACAGAGCTGCACCCGACACAGGGCTGGGCACCACAGCCCACTAACTGTGGGACGGCACCCCGAGGCTCGCCACCCCCAGAACCCCGTGTCTGCAGGTTCAGAAATAAACAATCCCTAAGTCTTAAATAACTTTTGTTGCAGAATATTGTTATAATCGTTCTATTTTACCAGTTCTTGATATTATTTGTCGTTAACCTCTTGCATGCTTCACTTATAAATTAAACGTATTATAGAAACATATGTTTAGGATAAGATGTAACATTTAAAGGGTCTAGCATTATCCACAGCTTCGGGCATCCACTGGGGGTCTTGGGACCTGTCCCCGAGGATGGGGGTGGGGGGACCATACCACATTAGAAAGAAACACAGATTCCAAAAACCTTCAGGCACAGAAAACACGTGTGTCACGAACCTGTGGCATAATATCAAGTAGGTTCTTAGAGATCACCAGGAAATGTCAGGCCTGCTGTGCTTTATCTGGAGTGTTCAGTGACGATTTAAAAAAATTTTTTATCCAAAAGCCCTCATTTCACATAACTGTCACATATTACCTACCCTTCACAGACAACACACATCTGCAGTCGTTAACAACAAATGTGATCCAGGCAACGGCGGCGTCCTGTCCCTGCCCGGATCTCCTGCCTAGCCTTCTGCAGGTCCCGGCCCGGAGCGCCGCTCAGCCCAGGAAACCCAACCCGACGTCTGTCCGACTGACTCAAGTACCTCATTTCACAAATGAGAAGACCGAGAGGCTGACTACAGATTCCAACTTCCTAATTTTACTTACCTCCTTTTTTTGCATGTGTAAGGTAGAAAGAAAAGCAGAGGGCCTGAGTCAGGGCCTCAGCACAATCTAGCATTGGACACCCACCCAGCAACACCTGAGTCAAAGGTCACAAAACCTAGACTGGAGGCAGGGCCACACTGCTCGCCTTGTGACAAGCGGCCGGGAGGTCCAGAGGGAAGGGGAAGCGGGGAGGAGGGGAGGGAAAAGGGAAAGTCCTGGCCTGAGGCAGGCCTCGAGGTCACCGCAGCCTGAGGGCGCTCCATGCTGCCAACCTGGGCTTTCAGGTACTTCTGGAATACACCACCCACCAAGATGTGATACAAAGAAGTTTCTTCGGTTTTCTGCAGTGCTGGGGATTGAACTCGGGGGCACTCCACCACTGAGCTACATCTCCAGCCCTTGCTAAGTCGCTCGGCTGGCTTCCAACTCGTGATCCTCCTGCCTCAGGCTCCGGGGTTGCTGGGTTACAAGTGTGGCCGCCGTGCACAGCAACATCTATCAGCTTTTGACCACAGTTCCTGGCTCATCAATCCCTCCCCAAGGCAGGTCTTGGAAGCTCGAATGTCTCCTCCCCAAATCAGACACAGACGCTCATCTTCCCCGCCTTTAGTGTTGGCACTGGCCACAGAGCCACTGTCTGACCGGCCCTTCACAAGACCCTCCTCGTCCACAGTCCTGCCCACACATACCCTGGAGTTTATCATGAAGGGTGTTTTAAAGGGCACTGGGCGAGGTCTGGAAGGGTCCTGGTCACAGGGCGTCCGTCCCACGGGGCAGGGGTGTATCCCCTTCAGCACGGGGTCAGGTTGTCGGTCTCCTGTCTGAAATCCTCCTGCGGCCTAGGGTCTTGTGGAGACAGCACTGCAGGGTGTGGTCTCGAGGCCTGTATTCAGAGTCCTTCCTCCAGGGTATGTATGGGATGGGCAGGACTGTGAGCTGCTCTAACTAACTGAACCTGGCAAGAGGGTCCTGGGGTTCCCCATTTGCAGCAGTCAGAAGTTCTGGAGGCCCAAACTTGCAACTGGACCTGAAGTGGGGCCATCTTGGGGACTGAGACCTCCACCTGTCCAGGATGATGGTGCCAGAACTGAGGTGGGCACGAGGACGCCCGGCTGCTCGCTGGCCAGGAGAAGCCCGCAGCACAGGAGCGCGGGTTCTCTATTGGCTGCGGCGCACTCTGCTTCTCCCACCCGACAGAACTGCAGGACACCCTGCAGCTCTCTCCTGGACCAGCGTCACAGCTGGCCTCGTCCCCTCCCGGGAAGCACTGCCGCCCTTTCGGCTGGTGGCCAGGAGGGCTGAAGGCCCCGACTCACCGGCCTTCCTACCGAGGGCTGCTCCAGCGCAGCCCACAGCCGCACTCACAACAAGGACACCGTGGTCAACTTACATGATCAGCGCCTCCCATTCAAAAAAATTCTCTTCATTCATGGGGCCTGGAAGGAAAGAAAAGATTCCACATTTTAATTCGGAAGGCAATTTTGGCAATTGGAAAATTATATGGAAGTTTACTGAGCACCGTACCTGCCACAATGCCTTCTGGAGGGTTCAGTGTTAACTCTGTAAAGACAAAAAGTAAAACCATTACCAAACACTCTAACAAAACATTTTTACAAAGTAAGAGACTATAGATAATAAAGGACACATCTTATAAGAGGACAACTCTGTTTGACCAAAGTAAATGCCAGTCCAGTTATAATACTGGTAAGATTATGTGAACAGTTCTTTACAGAAACAAAACACTTTTACAGCAATGAACCTTTTGTTTTTTTGTTTTCCTGGTAATGGGGATTGAACCCCAGGAGCATTCTGCCTCTGAGCTACAATCCCAGCCCCCTGAACTTTTGTGTGTGTGTTGGTGTGGGGGTACTGGGGATTGACCCCAAGGGCATTCCACCGCTGAGCTACCTCATTTATTTTGAACTGAGGTCTTACTAAGTTGCTGAGAGACTCACTAAGCATGATCCACACGTAGATGGCAGCACTGTTGTTCATTATTACATGCTGCGGACTGCACACAGCCACATGTGCTGTGCTTTCCCGTGTTCACTCCGGCAGCACCACACGCCACACACGAGAGTGACGTGCGGCTCCCTCCTTACAGCAGCTCTGACCGCCAGGCCACAGGCCCGTCTCAGCTCCGGGACTATCTCAGGAGGCCCCCTTGCTGGGCAGGGCCCTGACTGAACCCAAACAGACCTGCCCAGCCCCACTGCCAAACGGGACGCGAATGGCGCTATGCCTGAAGGCCTGCGTCCCCACACTCACATGTGAAGACCTGAACCACTTGTGGCGGTGTTAGCAGGTGTGGACTTGGGAATGGAGCCAGTGTCTATAAGAAGCAACGTAAGGGGTGGGAGCGTGCTCAAGGCCCTGGGCTCAGGCCCAGCACCACAACAAAACAAAACAAAACAAAAGGAAGGAACGCTAAAGAGGTCAGCGAGCACACGTCCAGGGAGCAGATGGGCGCGTCCACAGCAGGACAGCAGGGAGAGGCCCTCTGCCCTGTGTGTCCCAACCTTCAAGACAGAGAACATACATGTTTCATGTTTAAGCCCCTGGCCTAACGTATTTTTGTTACAACAGCCTGAACTAAGATAGATACCAAACAGGCATACCAAGAAGGCACTCACATTGGCCAGGTGTGATGACACAGGCCTATAATCTCAGTACTTGGGAGGCTGAGATTGGAGGACCACAGGCTTGAGGAAGGACTCAGCAACTTAGCGAGACCCCCAGCATCTTAGTGAGAGGCCTTGTTTCTTTTTTTTTTTTTTTTTTTTTTT
>PVLC010036906.1:0-15586 GCA_004027655.1 Graphiurus murinus | reverse complement strand
ACCAGCAAAGGCAGAGAGAGAGAGAGACACAGACAGGCCCTGTGGAGAGCTCAGAGACACAAGCTTGCAGCGAGACAGGCATCAGCAGAACCCCCCTGCCTGCACTGACAGAGCAAATAAAAATCCCAGAGACGCACTCAAAAATTTAAGCTCTGTACTTACGAACTAGGAGGGTTTTTGTTTTTGTTTTTGTTTCTTGTTGTTGCTTTTTGGTTTTTGTTTTTTTTGTTTTTTGCTGTTATGTTTTATCTGTTTTTACTGTTTTCGTTTTGTATTGCCTTGATTTATTTATGTTTGTTTGGATGATTGGTTGCTTTGTTATTTCTTGCTTACTTTGTTGAATCTCCTCCTTATTCCTTTTACAAACTTCCTTCCCTCTCTCCCATCTGTATTCTTCTCCTCAACACTTTTCCTCCTCTCTTTTCTTGTTCCTTTTTTCCCTGTCTCATATCAAGACCATCTCATGCTACCACACTCAAAACTCTACATTGACTACCAGAATCTCCTGACATATCTACTATCTCTAATCTTTACAATATATCACCTCAACACACTCAACCTCTTATTCCGCTGGACCATACCCTCTACTTTATCTTATTCTTGCATTCATCACTATGACTTCTCACCCAACCCTTACCACTGAACACAACCTGTCCCTGTATATACCAGCAGACACCTCTAAACCCCCACTGCAGAGATTGGATGAGAAAACTTGCAAGAGCAACAAAGATATAAATTTAAGAACAGGGGAACCAGCCGGGCGTGGTGGCGCACGCTTGTAATCCCAGCATTTGGGAGGCTGAGACCGGAGGATGCGGGTTCGTGGCCAGCCTCAGCTACCTAGTGAGGCACTCCGCAACTTAGTGAGACTCGGTTTCAAAATAAAGAATAAAAAATAGGGCTGGGGGTATAGCGCAGAGGTAGAATGCCCCTGAGTTCAATCCCCAGTCCACAAAAAAAAAAAAAAAAGAAAGAGAAGTTGACACACAGGTACAGGAAACATAGAGAACTCCCTCAAGACAAGACCAAGGAAGAGGTTCACCACGCCACATAATAATCAAGTTGACCAATGTAGAGGCTAAGGAGAGAATTCTAAAGGCAACAAAAGTAAAAGGCCAAGTGACATTTAGAGGCAAACCAATTAGAATCACTCCAGACCTCCCAAATCAAGTCATGAAAGCCAGGAGGGGCTGGAGTAACATATTCCAAACTCTGAAAGAAAATAACTTGCAGCCAAGATTCTCCTACCCAGCAAAACTCTCTCTTAAAATTGACAAGGATAAGCCGGGCGTGGTGGCACACACTTGTAATCCCAGCATTCGGGAGGCTGAAACCGGAGGATCCGGGTTCGCGGCCAGCCTCAGCTACCTAGTGAGGCACTCCGCAACTTAGTGAGACCCGGTTTCAAAATAAAGAATAAAAAATAGGGCTGGGGGTGTAGCTCGAAGGTAGAATGCCCCTGAGTTCAATCCCCAGTACCACAAAAAAAAAAAAAAAAAAAAATTGACACGGATATAAAAATCTTCCATGAGAAACAGAAACTGAAAGAATTTATGTCTTCCAAACCAGCACTAGAGAAAATACTCAAAGAGATTAACTACAAAGAAGAACAAGTAAACATCAGAACCAGAGAAACAGTAATTTCCAGGAAGCAAAGAACTAAGCGAAGAAGAATAAACACTACCAAAAACAGAAGTCAAAACTCAAAATGTTAGGAATTAAAAATCATCTCTCAGCCGGGCATGGTGGCGCATGCTTCTAATCCCAGCATTCAGGAGGCTGAGACCGGCGGATCCGGGTTCGCGGCCAGCCTCAGCTACCTAGTGAGGCACTCCGCAATTTAGTGAGACTCGGTTTCAAAATAAAGAATAAAAAATAGGGCTGGGGGTGTAGCTCGAGGTAGAATGCCCCTGAGTTCAATCCCCAGTTCCGCAAAAAAAAAAAAAAAAAAAATCATCTCTCAATAATCTCCAATAAAAAGCATGAGGTGGCAAAATGTATTAAAACACAGAATCCATCTATATGCTGCCTGCAAGAAACACACCTTACAAGCAAAGATTCCCACAAACTAAAGGTGAAGGGCTGGAGTAAGGTAATCCATGCCATTGGAACTCAAAGACAAGGAAGGGTAGCAACCATGATATCAGATAAATTAGACTTCAAGCCTAAGCTTATCAGAAGAGACAAAGCGGGTCATTTTTTACTAGTAAAAGGAACAATCCAGCAAGAGGAAATAACAATTATCAACATCTATGCCCCAAACATAGGTGTAGCCACTTTCATAAAACAAACTCTGTATGATATAAAGACACACATAGATCCCAATACACTAATACTGGGAGACTTCAATACTCCTCTCACATCTCTAGACCGATCTTCTAAACAAAAAGTCAGTAGAGACACCTCAGACCTAAAGAATACCATAAACCAAATGGACCTATTAGACACATATAGACACTTTCACCCAACTACAGCTGAATTCACATTTTTCTCAGCTGCACATGGAACCTTCTCCAAAATAGACCACATTCTGGGCCACAAAGTGAGCACTGGCAAATTCAAAAAATGTAGCATAATTCCCTGCATCTTTTCAGACAAAAATGGAGTGAAACTAGAAATTAACTCTAAGAAGATCCAGAGTAACCATGTAAACACATGGAGACTGAACACCACATTGCTGAATGAGGATTGGGTCATAGAACAAGTAAGGGGAGAATTTAAAATATTCCTCGAAATCAGTGAAAACAGAGACACAACATATCAAAACCTCTGGGACACTTTGAAGGCAGTACTAAGAGGAAAATTTATAGCACTGAGTGCCCACATAAGAAGAACAGAAAATCACCAAATAAATAACCTAATGACACAGCTCAAAGCACTCGAAAAACAAGAACAGTCCAACCCCAAAGCTAGTAGAAGGCAGGAAATTAGAAAATCAGAGCAGAAATTAATGAAGTAGAGAATAGAAAGATAATACAGAAAATCAACAAAACCAAAAGCTGGTTTCTTGAAAAAATAAACAAGATAGATAAACCATTGACCATCCTAACCAAAAGAAAGAGAGAATCAACCCAAATTACCAAAATAGATGAAAAAGATATTACCACCAACAGTATGGAAATACAGAAGATCATCAGAAACTATTTTGAAAAACTATACTCCAACAAAATGGAAAATCTAGAAGAAATTGACAAATTTCTAGATACATATAACCTTCCTAAATTGAGTCAAGAAGATACAGAAAACTTAAACCGACCAATAACAATCAAAGAGATAGAAACAGCAATAAAGAGTTTACCATCAAACAAAAGCCCAGGGCCAGATAGTTTTCTAAGTGAATTTTATAAAACATTTATAAAAGAGCTAATCCCAATACTCCTCAAACTATTCTGTGAAATAGAAAGGAACATGACCCTCCCAAACACATTCTATGAAGCCAAAATCACATTAATACCAAACCCAAATACCACAGCTCAAGAAAAGAAAACTACAGGCCTATATCATTGATGAACTTAGATGCAAAACTGCTAAACAAGATACTAGCAATGCGCATTCAAAACCACATCAAGAAAATTGTACACCATGACCAAGTCAGGTTCATCCCAGGGATGCAAGGCTGGTTCAACATACGAAAAACAATCCATGTAATTCACCACATAAACAGAATCAAAGACAAAAATCACATGATCATCTCAATTGATGCTGGAAAAGCATTGGACAAGATCCAACACCCATTCATGCTAAAAGCACTTCAGAGAATCAGAATAGAAGGAACATACCTCAACATCATAAAGGCAATATACAATAGGCCCATTGTCAACATCATATTAAATGGAGAGAAACTGCAAGAGTTTACACTAAAAACAGGAAGAAGACAAGGATGTCTATTATCACCTCTTCTGTTCAATATAGTACTTGAGACTCTAGCCAGAGCAATAAGGCAAGAGAAGGAAATCAAAGGGGTAAAAATAGGGAAAGAATAACTAAAACTATCCCTTTTTGCAGATGACATGATACTATACTTAGAAGACCCAACAAACTCAACCAAAAACTTATAGAACTGATCAACAAATTCAGAAAGTGTCTGGATACAAAATCAATCTTAAAAAATCAGAAGCTTTTCTGTATGCCAACTATAAATCCACCAAAAAAGAAATTCAGAAAACAATTCCACTCACAATAGCATCCCGAAAAATAAAATATTAAGGGATAAACCTAACCAAAGAAGTAAAAAAAACCTCTATAAGGAAAACTATAAAAAGTTGAAAAAAGAAATTGATGACGACCTTAGAAGATGGAAAGATCTACCATGCTCTTGGATAGGCAGAATAAATATCATCAAAATGGCCATCCTCCCAAAAGTGATCTATAGATTCAATGGAATACCCATGAAATTACCAAGGTCACTCTTCAGAGACATAGAAAAATCAGTCCTTAAATTTGTTTGGAACAACAAAAAGCTCAGGATAACCAAAGTAGTTCTTAGCAGTAAGAACCATGCAAGAGGTATCACAAAACCTGACTTCAAACTCTACCACAAAGCCACAGTAATAAAAACAGCATGGCACAAAAACAGACACATAGACTAATGGAGCAGAACAGAAGATTCAGAAACAGACCCACGTGCTTAGTCAATTGATCTTTGACAAAGGATCCAAAAATATATGCTGGAAAAAAGATAGCCTCTTTAACAAATGGTGTTGGCAAAACTGGTTAATTATATGCAGGAAAATGGAAATAAACCCCACTTTTTCACCCTGCACAAGAGTCAACTCAAGGTGGATCAAAGACCTGGAAGTCAGGCCAGACCTTGCAGCTACTTGAAGAGGGCATAGGTCCAACACTTCAACATATAGGCACAGGTAAAAACTTTCTCAACAAGACCCCAAAAGCACAAGCAACTCAAAGGAAGATCAATACATGGGATTGCATTAAACTGAAGAGCTTCTGTGCAGTAAAGGAAACTATCAAGAACCTCAACAGAGAACCCCGGAGTAGGAGAAAATTTTTGCCAGCTACTTTTCTGATAGAGGTCTAATATCTAGGATATACAGAGAACTCAAGAAAATCACAGCTAAGAAAATAACCCAATCAAAAAATGGGCAAAGGATCTAAATAAACACTTCATAAAAGAACAAATACAAATGGCCAATAAATGTATGAGTAAATGTTCCACATCATTAGCAATTAGAAAGATGCAAATCAAAACTACCTTGAGATTTCACCTAACTCCAGTCAGAATGGCAATCATAAAAAACACGAACAACAATAAATGCTGGTAAGGGTACAGAGACGTGGGAACCCTAATACATTGTTGATGGGATTGCAAATTAGTGCAGCCACTTTGGAAAACAGTATGGAGGATCCTCAGACGAATGGGAATGAACCTACCATATGATCCAGCAATACCACTTCTGGGTATCTACCCCAAAGGAATGGAAACCAAACTATCAGACCGATGCATGTGTATCAGTGTTTATAACTACACAACTCACAATTGCCAAACTATGGAAACAGCCAAGATGTCCATCGACAGATGAATGGGTTTCAAAAATATGGGACAATGGAAGTTTACTCAGCCATAAAGAAGAACAAAATCATGGTTTTTTGCAGGGAAATGGATGCAACTGGAAAACATTATGTTAAGTGAGATTAGTCAGTCACAAAGAGTAAAAAAGCATATGTTCTCCCTAATATGCGGATGCTAGGGAGAAGATGGGGCATAAGAGGGTCTTCAGATGAAAAAGGAGAAACCCTCGATAAGCAAAGAAGTTGACTTAACTGAAGGGGATGGACGGGGAACACCCTAATGCACATGATGTGCTTTCACAAATATATCAAAGTCAATCACTAAACTGAACTTGAGAAGGAGGGAGGGCGAGGGAGTGGGGTGGGAATTGGGGAAGGGGTTAAATGAGAAATGTGTGCATGCATGCCTTTATCAGCTTGTACCTAACAAAGATGTATGATTACAATGCACCAAGTATTAGATATAGATATAGATATAGATATAGATATAGATAGATAGATAGATATAAAAAGGGAAGCCAGGCATGGTGGTGCATGCTTGTAATCCTAGCATTTGGGAGGCTGAGACTGGAGGATCCAGGTTCACGGTCAGCCTCAGCTACCTAGTGAGGCATTCCGCAACTTAGACCCTCTTTCAAAATAAAGAATAAAAAATAGGCCTGGGGATGTAGCTCAAAGGTAGAATGCCCCTGAGTTCAACCCCCAGTACCGCAAATAAATAAATAAAATAAATAAATAAATACAAAGGGAAGCTAAAACATAGAGAATGGTGAAATGACCTTAAAGGAACACAGTTTGAAACCAAGGTGTGGTGGTGCACAACTATAAACCCAGTACTTGGGAGACTGATACAGGAGAATCGCAGGTTTAAGGCCAGCCTCAGCAAATTGGTGAGACCCTATTTCAAAATTTAAAAAAAGGTCTAGGGGTATAGCTTGGAGGTAGAATGCCCCTGGGTTCAATCTTTAGTACCCTCCCTCCATAAAAAAGAAACATGAATTGAGATACTATGACATGTGGCAGGTAAGGTTATTAGATACCCTGAAGGTCAACAAGCTGACTTTCTGCTTCTTAAGGTTATGTGGCCCTTTTTTACTTAGGAGATGTAGCACACAGGTACAACATGTTTCATTTCCTTTTTTGTATTTCAGTGTTGTGTTGTCATTTCTAAAGTAAAGCCGCTATTTAACTCTTAAGTAGAAATTCAAAAGCAACCAGCCAAATCTAACCAGAAACTAACAGGACCAAATTTCATTGTCAAGATTGGAATATAGTATAATTGCTTAAATTAATATAAAAGTAACGCATTTGGGTCTGGACAAAATTTGTTATGAGTGGATATAGTCCAATTTCCAGCATCAATAAAAACGTGATACATCATGATACCAGCTCTGGAACTTATTCAGGAGCATGGCAGAATGTCTTTAACCAAATTTCCTCTCATCCTTACTTTGAGCAGACTTTGCCTGGATTGGTCATATCCAAGTACTGTGTGGGCCTGGTTTGGTCCTACTTGGTTTATGAAAGACCATCTTATTTTTTGGTATGGCATGCTTGCTTACCAATAAAAGTTAGCTTCTGGCTTAACCTAGGTCTCAAACGACAAACATTAAGATTCATTTGGTATAATCCTTAATTTTTATATGACTATTTGAAACTCTGATTTCAAGCTCCTCACAAAGGGCCTTTACTACCAGTTAAAAAGTTGACATCCAGCTGAGTGTGGTGGCGCATGCTTGTAATCTCAGTACTTGGAAGGCTGAGACAGGAGGATCACAGGTTTATAGCCAGCTTCAGCTACTTAGTTGAGGCTCTCCACAACTTAGTGAGACCCTGTTTCAAAATAAAGAATAAAAAATCAGACTGGGGTTGTAGCTTGGAAGTAGAAGACCCCTGGGTTCAATCCCCAGTTCCACAGATTCAAAACAAAATAAACCTAACATCCCTGCATTTCCCAATCTCCTGGAAAACATTAAAAGCAGTTCTTTATTTTTCTTTTCAGAAAAGTTAAAGCAAAAACCAATAACCAAGAAATTAGCATCCACAAAAGTTCAGAAATGAAATCTGTGAGTTTCAAAGGCTCCAAATTAGAAAAAAAAAAAAAAAAGAGAGAGAGATTAGACTTCCAGAATGAAAAGGACTTATATTATTCTTCCTTTCTTTTTCTTGCCTCATTTTTGATCAAATGAGTTTGTCTTTAAACACAATTTTAACTTCTTACATGATTTGTGTATTCTTTCTGCTTACAGTGATGATACATTGATTTTTGTCATAAAAAGTCTTGCACTGGGTTGCATTGCTCTGAGATGTTATTTTAGAAATTGGTGATGTGCATCTGTGAGAGTGTGTCATGGTATGCAGTAAGCAGTGCCATTAAACGAGCTATCTCCATCTGCTCCTACCTGCAGTCATTCTCAATACAAAAACATCATTTTTTTTCTGTAACCATCAATTGTTATCTCAATTCTCTTGACTTAAAACAACAACAACAAAAACAGTGCCCATACCAGGATTTTCTGCATATTTGCCAAATTGTCTTTTGCCACATCATATGATATGTATATGTAATTATATGGAATCCCTTCCATAAGAAATTGAATCAAATAGGTTAGTGAGATTTAAAAGGCATATGAATGTACACATAAATTAAATTATGCACAGATAGCTATTTGATGTAGCTATTTCTCTGAATTGATATGAGATGAAGTTCTTAGACAGTTTTTTTCAGTTTTAGAAAGATTTTGTTTTTCCTTTGTAGATTGGTCCAACTGGCCAAATATATCAAGGTTAAGTGATTTTGCTATACATTCAATAGAAGATCATGCTGAGCTTGAGCCCAGATCTTTAGGATGCCCAACTAACATGGCATGCGGTTTTACTATGGGGGTGTATTTTGGTGCTTTTATAAGGAAGCTTTTGAAGCATGGGATTTTTTTTTTTTTTTTTTTTTTTTTTTTTTTTTTGTACTCGGGATTGAACCCAAGGACATTCTACCTCCAAGCTACACCCCCAGCCCTTTTAAGTTTTATTTTTTATTTGGAAACAGGGTCTTGTTAAATTGCCAAGGTCTCCCTGTTTCTGTGCGCTGGCCTTGAACCTGTGATTCTCCTGTTTCAGTTTCTCAAGTACTGGGATTACAGGCTTGCATCATGATGCCTGGTATAGGGCACATTTTTAACTACCCTACAGCTAGTTAGAGTAACAAATTTAACCAAGATAGAAAATTTTCTTTTTGTGCACCAGTTCAGATTACAAAGTCAAAAAGTCCAAAGTATATAACATAGATTTGGGCAGCTGACTGCATTGTACTTTTCTGTTCTGTAGTCTTTTCTGTTAAAACATGGTTTATTTTTAAGATAAAGATTAGGTTTTCTTCTCAGTCTCCATATTTATTTATTTATTTTATTGTAGCACTGGGGATTGAACCCAGGGACATTCTACCTCTGAGTTATACCCCCAGTCCTATTTTATTTTTTATTTGGAAACAGGATCTCATTAAGTTGAGATGAGCCTTAAAGTTGCTGAAGTTGACTTCAAACCTGTGATTCTCCTGGCTCAGCCTCCCAAGTACTGGTATTACAAGTGTGCACCACCACACCCTATATTAGATCTCTATATTTATAACACTTGGAGTTTTTAGGGACATTTGCAGTTTGGTTTGTTTAATCTTTGTTAATTTTGTGGAAATTAGGAGGAAAACATTATAGTGAGTAAGGATAATGATCTCTTTCCCAGTCTTTTTCTTTTCTTTTCTTTTCTTTTCTTTTTTTTAATTAAAGGCAAATCCTGAAATGTTAATTATAAATACGGAGCTTTGCCAGGCATGATGGTACAAGCCTGTGATCCTAGTACTTATGAGGCTGAGACAGGAGGATCGCAGGTTCAAGGACAATCTCAGCAAGTAGTGAGATGCTCATCAGCCTAGTGAGACTCTTTCTGTGTGTGTGTGGGGCGGGGGGATTGAACTCAGGCATTCTACCACCAAGCTATACCCCCAGCCCTATTTTTTATTCTTTATTTTTGAAACAGGGTCTCACTAAGTTGCGGAGTGCCTCATTAGGTAGCTGAGGCTGGCCACGAACCCGGATCCTCCGGTCTCAGCCTCCCAAATCCCAAATGCTGGAATTAGAAGCGTGTGCCACCATGTCTGGCTTGTGAGACTCTTTCACAAAAAATAGGGCTGGGGTATACTCGGAGGTAGAATGCTCCTGGGTTCAATCCCCAGTGCCACAAAAATAAAATATGTATATTTTATTTTTAAAATAAATATATATTTTATATAAAATATATGGAGCTCTTCTGGGTCAGTAATTTCCGCTTACCAGATAGCTTTATGGGGTACTACTACCACAGATCACTAGTGTCATTAGCCCAAGTTCCTGGATCAAGAAGAAAACACACTCAAGTGTTGTTTGCAAAGAATAGTCTACGGTCTTGTTAACTTTCCACATACCTTAATATCTCCTATTTCTTTAGTCATTCTGAGTGCTTAATAAAAACCTTATACCTCACTGAACTTGAGATATAAGAAGAGAAACTTGAGATATAAGAAGAGAACAAGTATACCATTTAAAAATTAACAAGTACAAGCCTGGTGTGGTGGCGCATGCTTGAAATCCCAGTACTTGGGAGGCTGAGATCGGAGGATCCGGGTTCACAGCTAGCTTCAGCCGCTTTAGTGAGGCCCTCCGCAACTTAGTGAGACCCTGTTTCAAAAAATAAAGAATAAAAAAATAGGACTTAGGACCTAGCCTGGAGGTAGAATGCCCCTGGATTCAATCCCCAGTACTGGGGGGAAAAAAAAATTAACAGGTATAAGCTGGACGTGGTGGTGCATGCCTGTAATCCCAGTACTTGGGAGGCTGAGACTGGAGAATCACAAGTTCCAGCCCAGCCTTAGCAACTTAGTGAGAATGTCTTTCAAAATATAAAAAATAAGTTAAGGAGGGTTAGGGGTGTAGCTCAAAGATAGAATGCCCTGGATTCAGTCCCTAGTACCAGAAAAAAAAAAATACTAGTTTTTTTCTATATATATGCATATTTAATTTTTTTTCAACTGACTTTTTTTTTTCCCCTTCAATGTGAGGTGTTAACCCAGCACTTCACACATGCTTAATAAGTCTCTACCACTGAACTATCTACTCTAGTCTTAGTGTTGCTGATTTTTCTTAGGCATTGAGATATCTCACCCTCAAAGATTTCCATGTTTATCCTCATCATAACCATACTACAAGTATTATATTAAAAAAATTGAGATTGATGCAGTATTGTTCTCTAATAAAGTAATTCTCAAGCTATTTATGGTAAAAGATCCATTTTGAACCCAGGAACATTCTACCTCTGAACTACACCCCCAACCCAATTTTTAAATTTTGAAACAGATATCATTAAGCTGCTGAGGGCCTTGCTAAGTTGCCAAGACTGGCCTCAAACCCGTGATCCTCTTGTCTCAGCCTCCCAAGTACTGGGATGATACGCATGTACCACTGTGCCCCCCAAAAGATCCATTTTTAAAATTTCCAACCAAGGGGCTTAAAGTATATAACTCAGTGGAAAGATGTTTGCCCAGTATGTGGAAGGCCCTGGTTTCATTCCCCAGCACCACAATAAAAAAGGTTTCCTATTGACTTCTGGCTGACGTGTGTGTGTTTGGGGTGGGGGGAGTACTAGGGATGGAACCTGAGGTCATTCTGCCTCTAAGCTACACACCCCCAGCCCTATTTTATTATTTTATTTTGAAACAGGGTTGCATTGAGTTGCCGAGGATCTTGCTAAGTTGCTGAGGCTGGCTGTGAACTTGCAAGCCTCCTGAGTACTGGGATTACAAGTGTGAGCAACCATACCCAACTTGGCTGACACCTTTATAAAATACAATAAAATGAATTATTAGAAAAATGAAATTTAAAAAGCCCGAGCATATAACAAAGTACAAGTCCAGTTGTTTCATTATTTAGATTGAACAGACATAAAATGACATTGCCAAGTTTCTGTCAAAGTTTCTAAATATATACTCTCAACTTTTATACTTAACCTCCCATAGATAGGTAACAGATCAGCAGGACTCCAGACATGACTTTCGGGTAGTGCTAGTGTTCACATTTCCTTAGTGCGAACAATTATGTTGCTTAGAATAAGACTTTTTATTTTTAATCGTAGGTCCAATCAAGGATCACTCAGTACATCTCAGTGCCATTTCTCTTTGATCTTTAAGTCACAACCATCTCCTGGTGTTATTTTAGGGGGGAGTGGTTGTTTGTTGACATTTTTGAAGAGTCCAGGCCAGTTGTAGTGCTAAATGTCCTGATGTTTTATTTGTCTGGTTGTTTCTTTATGATTAAGACCAGATAAAACATGTATAGTAAGAACACTTTCTTGTGCCTTCATCTTATCAAGGCACATCATGTTGATCTGCCCCGTTGTTGGTAGTGTTGAGTTTGATCACTAGTTCAGGTAGTATCTGTTCAGTTTATTTTTTACATGTCCTAGGTCTCCCTTCTAGCTGGGAGAATCACATAAGGATTCTGTTCAGCTTAATTAGCATCTTAAAGGGCCACCAAGTTCAGGCAATGGACTATAAAAATGGGTAAGACCTATTTTTTCATGTTCTCAAGGCACAGGTTGCATAGTAGAAGAGGCAGACATAAACTACAACTTGCAATGTAGAATAATTATGGTATGTTCCATTGTAGAATTACAAACAAGGTGTTCTCCTGAAAATATAGAGGAGAGATTAATGTGGATTATAGAAGGATTCATGTAAGAAATGGTGTTTGAATACCCTGGGTTCATTTTCCAGTACCCCCCAAAAAAACTTAAAAGAAAAGAATAATTAAGGTTTAGACAGGTAGCAGAGGTGTTGGGTGGTAAAGAAGGACTAACTTAGACAGGCGTGGTGGTGCACACTTGTAATCCCAGCATTCGGGAGGCTGAGACTGGAGGATCTGGGTTCGAGGCCAGCCTCAGCTAACTAGTGAGGCACTCTGCAACTTAGTGAGAACCTGTTTCAAAGTAAAGAATACAAAATAGGGCTGGGGGTGTAGCTCGGAGGTAGAATGCCCCTGAGTTCAATCCCCAGTACCAGGGGGGAAAAAAAAAAAAAAAGAAGGATTAACTTAAGGGTACAGTGGCAGGAAAAAGTATTTCATGTTCTGGAATTGGCAGTTAATTAAAGGTGGTTGAAAGAATGGACATCGAGGGATTCGAAACACAGTTGTCGAGGACCTTAAATGCCTCACCCTGAGTTTAGGCTTTATTCCACAGTTACTAGGGACACTGAGAAACTTAAAACAGAAATGACATGGTAAGATCTCTTTTTGAGAAAGATTATTCTATCGGTAAAGAGATCTGTCTGCTTTACATAGCGAGATACCAGGGAGGAAGGTGTTATAAACTGTCCTCATGCAAGCCTGAGTTACAGCAATGGGCTGGATATACAAGACAGATTAGATGCACAGAGTGAGGGGGATGAAGAAGGAGTCTTAACTTCAGCTACCAGGGCATCATTAAGATGAGAAGTTGCAAGAGGGGGAAAATAAATTTAGTCATGAGCAGTCTAGATTTGAGGTATTGGTGGAACTTTAGGATAGAAATGTTTATCATACAATTAGAAATGTAGATGTGGATCTAGGCATGATGGCAGTAATCCCAGTACTTGGGAGACTGAGGCAGGAGGATTGCAGGTTTGAAGACAGTGTGCAGTAATTTAGGGAGCCCCTATTTCAAAATAAAAAACAAAAAGGAGGCTTATAGGTTCAAGGCCAGCCTCAGCAATGTAAGGAGACCCTCAGCAACTTAATAAGACTATGTTTCAAAATAAAAAGGAGTAGGGGGACACCCTAATGTCATGATGTACTTTCACAAACATATCAAAGTCAATCACTAAACTGAACTTGAGAAGAAGGGAGGAGGAGGGAGCAGGGTGGGAATTGGGGATGGGTTAAATGAGAAATGTGTGCATGTATGCCTTTATCAGCTTGTACCTAACAAAGATGTATGATTACAATGTACCAATTAAAAAATTAAACTTAAAACAAAATAAAAAAGAAATAAAAGGGTCTAAGAAGAAGCTTTCAAGGCCATAGGAAAGAGAATCAAGAAAGGAGACAGGAAGGCAAAGGGTACCACAAAGATGTAGGTTGGGAAATACAGATTTGAAAAATTCTGAGAGAAATTGATAGGTGACCATCAATTGATAGGTGACCATGAAAGGGTGAGTAAAAGTGAGGGTAAAGATGGCAGAGCCTGTGGACTACTTCAAGGATTCTTTCCAGTAGTAATAAGCAATGGGGGGGGGGGTAATGGTCAAAAGAAAGAGGGGCCAGTGTGAGGGAGAACATAATAGAAGGAGTTTACTATGGGTCCCAGAAGGGACAGGGAGTAGGGAAGCTGTGACTAGCTTACTAGTCTTCTGTAAGTCTAGACAGAGTAAGAGGACCTTGAGTGTGCAGTTTGCTTATAATTTCTGTGTATAAAACTTTATAATTAATGCTATATTTAAGGAGTTTTTGGTCTTCCCCTTTTGATATATTTGCATATTAAATTTTAAAATTAAAAGAAGCAGAGTTAAGAGTGATTCCTTTATCTTTGTAGTCAATAAATGAAAAACTGGCCTGTAGTTGGAGATGTGTCTCAGTGGCAGAGCACTTGCCTAGCACGCGGGAAGGCCTGGGTTGAATCACTAGCACTACAGGGATGGGGAGGGACTGGTCTAAAACTCCCATATGCCAAACTCATGCCATCCACTCATTTTCCTTTGGGGAGATTTTGTCAAGTAGTTGGCATTACTTGAAATATGGCCTCTATTCTACAGGAGTCTGAGAAGCTAAAGGACCGTTAGCTCCCAAAGCTCAGGAATTTAGAAAACAGAAGCAATGCATAGTACCAGGTGGGAGATGTCTTAAAATCCTAGAATTCTAGATCCAGCAAATATTTTAGGATTTTCCAGTCTTCTTATTTCAACATTTGATTCATGGAATTCTTTCAAATACCCTACCACTTGCCTGGCTGAGAAGTGAAGTTACCAGTTAAAAGTGTTAATTCTTGTCCTGAAGGAGCTCACAATCCACTGGAAATATCAAAAAAGTTTAGTGATAAAGGGGAAGGAGAACTATAATTTGGCAGATGCCTACTTTCTTGGGAGCACTCTACCAATTGGGCAGGGGAGAGAGAGATTTCTTTTTATACAGAGGAGACTTGACTATGCTTATCTATTAATGTGAGAGAAGAAAGAGTCAGCAAAGAGGGACAGAGTAAGCCGGGCACAGAGCTGCACACTTGTAATCCCAGTACTTAAGAGGCTGAGACAGGAGGATCGCAAGTTCAAGTCTAACCTCAGCAACTTATTGAGACTCTCAGCAATCTAGCCAGACCCTGTTTCAAATTAAAAAGCACGGGGGGTGGGGGGTAATATCGTATAGGTAGAATGTCTCTGGGTTCAATCCCAGTAGCACCACCAAAAAAAAAAAGAGGGATTTAGTATTTATTGTCTGGTTATTTTAATTGTTCCAATGCCCCCGAGCAGTTCAGCCTAATCAACTAATCATTATTATCCCCAATTAATTGGATATGGGAGAAACAGACAGGAGACGGTGAACTTCAAAAATAAAGAGGAAGGAAAGGCACAGGCCTACATTTATTTTAATTTCTTTTTTTCTAACTTCTCTGGGCTAAGACTTTCCCACTGGTTTAGGAAACCTGCTGTTTCTTCCAGAGCTAAGACTGTTTTTGGCTTTATTTTGTGATTGTGATTGACTTGCAGTGTTACGAATTACCAAAGTTGAGACCCCAAGAAGCATAGTCTAAATCCAAATATAATTTAATTTGGGGTTGCCCATATGACTATTCCCAAGAGTGTCAAGCAGAAAGAAATGCAGGTATTAGAATCAGGAAACAAAGATTTGGGTTTTGCCACTTTTTTATGTAATTTAGGACAAATCACTGAATCTTCTTGAGCTTCATTTTATTCTCCTGCAAAATAAATATATTTATAGGATTATTGTGAAGTATAAGTAACATGATGCTTTTTTTTTTTTTTTTTTTTTTTTTTTTTTTTTTTTTT
>PVLC010036905.1:0-15513 GCA_004027655.1 Graphiurus murinus | reverse complement strand
TTTTTTTTTTTTTTTTTTGGCGGTACTGGGGATTGAACTCAGGGGCATTCTACCTCCGAGCTATACCCCCAGCCCTATTTTTTATTCTTTATTTTGAAACCGAGTCTCACTAAGTTGCGGAGTGCCTCACTAGGTAGCTGAGGCTGGCCGCGAACCCGGATCCTCCAGTCTCAGCCTCCCGAATGCTGGGATTACAAGCATGCGCCACCATGCCCGGCAGTTTTGGTTTTGATTTGGTTGTTAACTAGTGATAACAATGGAAAGTAATGATATGAGGAAATTTGATAATATAAATTTCAATTTTTTTTTGCAGTACTGGGAATTGAACCCAGGGACATTCTATCTCTGAGGTACATCCCCAGCCCTATTTTTTATTCTTTATTTTGAAACAGGGTCTCACTAAGTCTCAGAGAGCCCCACTAAGTAGCTGAAGCTGGCCTTGAACCCGGACCCTCTGGTCTCAGCCTCCCAAGAACTGGGATTACAAGTCTGTGCCACTATCCCCAGCTAATTTCAATGTTAAACTAATTTGTGGAAGAACACTTACTGATATCTACTAAAATTACAAAAGGTGATTTACAACAACCTATTCTTTAAATGTTAATTTACAGGCCAAAAGAATAGAGTTTTAATTTAATGGATAAATTTGACTAAATAAAATCATAAATTATAGTTGCATTTTTATTATATGACTTATCTATAAAAATAAGATTCCAAAGAAACCCCTAAGGCTACATCAAGATGGGAAGATGGACTGAATAATAATCAAATTGAATTTGGTTGATATAGGCTGATTATTTTATCACCTACCTAGAACTGTTTAAAAAGCAGACTTTTTATTACTGCATGAATTACAACTTCAATTTACTACTATTAAGTTAGACGTTATGAGTCTCTGTGGCTTGATTTTTAGAAAGTGGCAAGCTAAATGAATAGTGCTTAATTTTAACAGTTCTAGTAAACTTTGCAGAAATAAACTGCTACAATTAAGCCAGGTTTACCATGTGCCAGGTACTATCATAATGCTGCATTTATCATTCTATCGAATTCATATAATCACCTTGAAAAGTAATATCATCATGATTTAACAAAAAATTAGAAGATTAAAGAGGTTAAATGGCTTGGCTAGGATGACAAATTTAATAAATAGTAGAGTCAGGATATGTGTCACTGTCCAAGTCTAAAATTTTTTGTTAGGCAACTCTACATAATCATATCACCAATATATAGCTGGAAGGTTATGGTTATTATTGAGTAACAAAGTTCAGTATTTAGATGCCATAAAACTATTGGTACCTTTCTGGCAGTTCTAAGCTTAGGTAAGATTCATCATTCATGTCTCCATCTAGTTTTAGCTAATAGAAATATATCATACAATCATTGCTTTCATGCAACCTCTCCAGATATGGCATTCTATTTGTATATATCACTCTCTCCTTCCCACACAGAGCCTTATGCAACAAAATTTATATCCCCAAGTCAAAACTTAAGGTCAAGAGGTAAAAATTAGGACAAGAACTAACTTCAAGGTCTACTACAATGTGACATTTGCCTTCAATGGTTGACTCCCCCATGGTTCCTGACTTGTGGGTCATGAACTCCAGGATGATGATGCCGCAGTGGAAGTGCACTGATGCAGTTTCCCTGTATGTACCAATGAATCCCAGTCACAGAAGCTCCCAGAGCTGCAGGAATGTCCAACAGACTCACCTGCTTTAGCAATGTTTGGCAGTTTGAATCTATTATCCTAGTTGAGTTTTCAACTCCTTTACTTCCTTGAACAATATGAAACAATAAACAACTAAGCCATCCCAAAAAAAGTAGTTCAGCCACACAGTGCCTTGAGGGAAATTATTTAGGCAACATGGAGATACTCAAGGTACACAGCAATCAAAAGTATAAGACAATGAAATAAAGGAGAATAGCCAAACCATAGATTGGATAAAGAAGACATACAAAATCATGGAGTGTACACTTTGATTAAATCACTTACATAATTTGCAAATGTGAGTTATCTTTTAAAAAATGGTTACAATACTTTCACTAATTTGAAGAGTACTTTCTCAAATTTTTAAGACAACAGAAGACTCAAAACCAGCTTAACTAGTAGTATTTAATGCTACTGAAATCATGAGTGGCTGAGAATGTGATGAAAACTCTGGATCCTCTTGTAGGGAAAAGCACAACAGTGTAGGCCTCAGATACACTTGGGTCCAACTTACGTCTTTAATTTTTATAAGAAAGTGAACTATATCCCTCTCAAAATATAAGCTAGCCTATCTTCTACGATTAGATTGTTTCCTTATAGCAGTGCTACTATACAGTTTACAACACTGCTTTTCCTATGAATAGTACCTTCTGCTGCTGATGGCTGAATGCTTTATGATATGCCTACAGACACATGACACGCTTTCTCTCAGCGTAACCGAGGTAAGAGGAAAGATATAGAAATGCTAACATTAGCATGATGAACTAGGCCAACAACTAAATTTGTATGATAAATAAAAATGATAGTCAAGGAATGTAGAGAATAAAGTGGGTGGGCCAATGCAAGGGAAATAATCTAGTTATCTCTAAGATAGTGGTGGGTGATCAATCTTAAGTACACATATTTATTCAATTAAAGGCAAAAGAAATTTCTGAAACGAAAAATAAGTTAAAAAGAAAATCCACCTTATATGTATTATAGAAAATCTTCTTCTATCTTTACTGAAATGTCATTTGTCCCTATAAGATGACGAGAGGCTGTTTCTGACTTGAATTTAAAATAATATCAATGGGACTAAATTCACCTTGCTTTAATAACAAATGAACTGCATACAAAGTGTAAATATTTCTTATTTCAGGAGAAGTATTTCCCAACTTCTTACCAAAAAATCAATAATGATGATTTCACTGTAAGAGATTCACTATAACATAAAAACTTCTAATTTATTTTTAAAATATTAAATTATTATAAAGATGGGTTTATAAATTAAAGAGTTCAAAATAAGTTTCCATATGGTTAAATGGGACACAATCATGTTTAAAAAAATTAACCTGAAATTGCATGAATTTTAATTTTATATTAAATTCTGTTTAGACACAAAGTAGGAGGGGATTAGGAAATATTTTGGTTCACCTAAATTTGTAATATAATTTTTTAAATAATTTACAGAAGCAACTAAAAGAATATTCTAAAAGATGTTTAACCCTCAAATATCAGTTCATTTTAAATTTGATTTCCATGAAAATATCGACTACAGTAATTTAAAATCTTTGGATTTCCTTGTCTTTTCATTATAGAGAATTCAATTATTTTGGATATTTATTTATTTAACTTACTTACCTAAATCAGGCTTTAGGTCAGTAGGCAAGCTTAACTTCCTTGACATCTTTGCTGAAAAATAAAATGCATTTTTAAATTTCTGAAGACTACTTGTCCTTTGGTTAATACCAACTGATTTTCAAGATAGAAGTGAATACTTTTATTACTAAGTCCAGATGCTAGGATAATTAAAATGATTAATAATATTAGGAGTGGAAAGTAAATTTTACTTTCAACTTTTAAAAAATTTGTACTTACTTGATGTAATATCTTTGTATCCTTGAAGCTCTCACTTCAAGGAAGCCTTTTAAATTTTAACACTTAATCACTGCTTAGGCTTATAAGAAAACATTAGACTTTCCCAAGAGAAGAAAAGTCATTTCTCAAGAGGCGTTGCAGATAAGGGCAACAGAGGCATAAGATAAAGCTCAGGTAAGTGACAGAAAATCTTTCCAACTCCTCATCTTCATAGCTGTTGGGCTCATTTCTTAAAAGTTAATTTCTGGATAAACCTATCTCTATAATCAAATTAAAGTATTTGATTTTATCATAAAATATGTAACTCAGTAACTACTTGATACTAATTAATACTTCTATTCACATTTCAGTGAAAAACAAAGTCATGCTTAATCTAAAATTATGGTATTTACATCAGATGTAAACTATAGGTATTTTTATATAGTACTGAAAATATTAAAAGCGAATGCATGAACTTACTGGAATTCACTTTCCATCCTTAAAAATCAGTTATTGTCTTAATCTGGGAAGTGATTAAAAAGTTAGGAGTTGTCCAACTATATCTATTATGTTAGTGGCAGTGCATGCGTAACAGGATAGTGCTCCCTATGTGAAATTCTGAAAAAGCATGTTTTGTTAATACATGAATGCATATATTGGGTTAAACGTTGGACTGTTAGGAGATATTTAAAGCACAGACCCTGCTAGTCCATAAGGGCGCCATGTAAACAAAGAGAAATCCAGTCATAGTAATAACTTCCACATCTAAAAAAATGACAAATGCAGTGTTAGGAAAGAAGCATTAGGTAGACTGGGAGGGGACTGGGGACAGGAGGAGGCATAATCTTTTTACCTCTAAACTTCCATTTAATCTAATTAGTATCCTTTAACAAACAACAATGGGTCAAATTTATGCATGAGTCATCCTATTTTTAACTAGATAAATTTCAGTTAAAAGATAAAACATAATGCAAAACTAAAATAGCCAAATACAATAACCATAGGGTTAGGTGTTCTCCCATACACGGTTCTTAGAGTTGATAAGCAATATAATTAGAAGGTGTTACAACTAAAACAAGTCTTTCTCTAAAAGACAATATTAAACACTGAAAGAATGCAGAAGTTTTCACCAAATATCACAGGTCCTTTATCAATCTGGCACAGTCTAAAGATTTCAGAATCAGATGATATGGATGCCACCTCTCTAGACCCAACAACTCTTGTGTGATCAGGTTATTCTGAGCCTTTTGGAATTAACGCTTCTCAAGCTTGAATGTGCACACCAATCACCTGGGAATTTTCTTGAAATACATAATTTGATTCTATAGGCCTAAGAAGCTTTTCTAATAGGCTCTCAATAAATGCTGATACTGCTGGTCTGTGGATTACACTTTTAGTAGCAAGGTCCCTAAGCTATAAGCAACTTCTGGCTAGAAATAAAAAAAAAATTCATGGAATCCAATATGTATATATAGTAAGCCCACAACAACCATTTCTTGAACAAGCTTCAGTATCTAGCTTATAAAAATGTGAAAGTATAAAGTGTAGTGGCCAGGGATGGTTTGGAATCAGACCAAATCTGAGTTCAAATTCACCCTAGGCCAATTACTTTGCTTCTCTAAACCTTAAATTTCCTCTTCTGTAAAACAAAGATATGTAATTGTGGATTATATAAGATGATGCAAGCAGCTGGGCACAATACCTGGCACACTGAATGACTAAATATTAGTTATTATTCATTATTAATAAGAATATGAATTTCTCACAAGATGTAAGTTACAAATAAGCTATTTTTATACTTGAAAGGAAACAAGTGTTCATTCATTTTAATACCATGGTAGTACTCCAAATAACTAAAACAAGAAAATAAAAAACCAAAGCCCTTTTGGACAAAAGTAGAGAATGACATGTACCACCATAAGCTTAAATTTCAAGTTCATTTCAAAAACTAAATTCAATACATAACATAGTAAGGAGATTTGGCTTAATTTATAAGGTATGAGAAGTTTATCCTTCTTTAAATAGATTAGAACATGCTAAATAAATATTTTACCAATTAGAAATGTTGCTATTGATGTTTCCATTCAGTAACCAAACATGTTTCTGCCAAAAAAAAATTCTCTGGTAGTTTCCTTTTGAATGTCATAAGTTTATCCTTTTGATATTTCTTAGAATTTTGACTAGAAATAATTTTATATAGCTGTAAATGTTCTTTAAATTTTAAGTTAATTATTCTCACAGAATAAAAATTTCTAGTATTATACTTAATTTTTAAGTATATAAAATACTGAACTATATAAAAATACTGAATATAACCATTTAAGATTCTTTAGTTGATCTAATTTCAATTTTTTGTTAATATTGAGAAATTAAAACGACACAGTGATGTTGAACATTTTTTCATACATATATTGGCCATTTGTATTTCTTCTTTTGTGAAGTGTTTGTTTAATTCGCTTGCCCATTTTTTGATTGGGCTGTTTTCCTAGCGGTGAATTTCTTGAGTTCTCTGTATATTCTAGATATTAGTCCTCTACTGGAGTAGTTGGCAAATATTTTCATACATTCTGTCAGCTCTCTGTTGAGGTTCTTCATAGTTTCCTTTGCTGCACAGAAGCTCTTCAGTTTAATGCAATCCCAGGTATTGATCTTCCTTTGAATTTCTTGTGCATTTGGGGTATGGTTGAGAAAGTTTTTACCTGTGCCTAAGTTAGACCTATGTCCTCTTCAAGTAGCTGCAATGTCTCTGATCTGATTTCCAAGTCTTTGACCCATCTTGAATCGACTCTTGTGCAGGATAAGAAAGTAGGGTTTATTTCTATTTTTCTGCATATGGTTAACCAGTTTTGCCAACACCATTTGTTGAAGAGGCTATCTTTTTTCCAGAATTCAAATGTATGAGAAAATGTTCAACATCATTACCAATCAGAGAGATGCAAATCAAAACTACCCTGAGATTTCACTTAACTCCAATGAGAATGGCAATCATTAAAAACACAAACAACAAATGCTGGCAAGGGTGTGAAGAAGTGGAAATCCTAATACATTGTTGGTGGGATTGCAAATTAGGGCAAACACTTTGGAAACAGTATGGAGGATCCTCAGACGAATGGGAATGAACCTACTATATGATCCTGCAATACCACTTCTGGGTATCTACAAGATTAATGCATGCCTATCTATGTTTAGAGCCAAACAAATCACAACTGTCAAACTATGGAACCAGCCAAGATGTCCATTAACAGATGAATGAATTACAAAACTATGGGATATGTACACAATAAGATTTTACTCAGCCATAAAGAACAAAACCATGTTATTTGTAGGGAAAGGATGGAACTGGAAAACATTATGTTAAGTGAGATTATTCAGTCACAAAAAAAATTTAAAAATCGAATGCTCTCCCAAATAGGCAGAAACTAGGGAGGAAGTGGGTTATAAGAGGGACTCTAGACGAAGGAGAAACTTTAGATGAGCAAAGAAGGCAATCTAACTGAAAGTGATGGGAGGGGAGGAAAGGGAAACACTCTTAATTCACATGATATACATTCATAAACATATGAAGTCAATCACTAAGCCAAACATCAGAAAGAGGGAGGTGGGGAGAATGGGGTCAGAATTAATGAGTGCTGTGTGCATGTATGCCTCTACCAGCTTGTAACTCATTAAGATGTATAACAATGCACCAATTAAAAAAATACACCCACATAAAATGACTAGTAAGATATTTGAATATTATTTTACTATGAATATTCCAAATAATTTTCAATTATGTAGTATCCTTACTTCCTCCTAGCATGCTTTGCAATTAGAGACCAACAACCAACCACTATTCAGTATAGTATTTAAATGACAAAAATTCAAGCTACATTTGGATATAATTTAAGGGAATTTCTTTGAATATTGAACTTGAAATGATCAGTAACAGAAAATTAACCTTTGTTATTCTGTATTAATTCTAGCTACTGAAATATATTGCTAAGATAATATGGAACTAAGAGTTTTGATGTGAAGATAAAAATTTTTGTATGTCAAGCACAGACTCGGACAGAAGAATACTTATTTATTCATTTATTAAATATTTATTGTATACATGCCAGCAATGTGCCATAGGGTAGAGATATACTTCCTGCCCACCCGGAGCTCAGAGTCAACTGGAAGAAACTGCAATGGAATGCAGTGAGTACTATTAGCAGAGGCAAGTACAAGGTACAGAACACTATCTTTTGGAACACTTATGGAGACAAAGCCAGTGAGAACCTTTGTACATGTTTACAAAACAGGGCATTCCCAAACATTCTTCGGTTGACAGTATTTTCTGATGTAGAATTTCTATAAAATGTGTATAAATCTTGAATATATATTTACTGTTTTGACAATATATCTACCCACCCACACACATATATCTGTATGACTCAAATCCTTAGTAAGATACAGAGCATTATTATCATCCCCAAAAGGTTATGCATGTTGCTTCTCTATCAATCCCTGCTTCCATTTAAAGGAATTAACACTTCTCTGATGCTTTTTCACCAGGGATCAGTCTTGCCTGTTCTGATATATATAGCTCTAGTCTGTCTCTTATCTGTCTGTCTCTCTCTCTCATATATAATCTCTTTCATATATATAATCTCTATCGTATATATGTATGATATATATGATGTATATATATGAGATATACACACTATATACGTATATAGTGTATATATCTTACACACACACACACATATATATATATATAGTATGTGTGTATGTGTATAATTGTGAGAATAATAATTGAGAGGGGAGAAAAGCTGAGAAATCTGAAGAGTGAGTACTGTCTACCTCTGAATATAACTTGACTATTTTATATGGATGCTTTGTGGGGTGAAGGAGGAAAGAGGACATGTGGGAAGGGATAAAGGAGGGGAGTTAAGTCCCTGGAATTAAAATTTTTGCTAGGATGTATCTGTAAAGGAGTTCTTTTTCTTGAATGATGAGGAAGTTAACTAAATGTTTGCTAACTGACAGGAGAACTGTGTGGTATAGAGCACAGGTTAGTCTTGAGTGGCACTGCTGAATGAAGATGTAACCACCTACCAGTATGCAGTTTTGACTTAAAAACCAATTACCGCCCCCCCCCCTTAAATTTTCTAAGTATTTTTAGTGTGAAGCTTGGAAAACCTCAGGCAGTGGTTGTATGCCAGACATACGGTCATTACTAACATTTAAACTAGCTTTCAAAAATTGGTTTTATAAAAATAATTACTTCTCATTATAAAGAATTCAAACAATACAGAAAAATGTTTTACAAAAATCATCCAACAGTTAACCAACCAGAAATAATCATTAAGATTAAAGATTGTTTTGATTTTTTTTTTTTTTGTATACATACGGCTAGATGACCACTGATAAATATTTGTACAAAATCTATTCCTTCTAACTTGGACCTTCATTTTCTCTTGTATTTCTAACTAAAATTAAGACTTAAGATTATTGGTTTAAAATGGTTCTTTCCAAATATATGCTTAAAATATACATTTCTCAGACTTGGCTTGAATCCCCACACAGATTTCTAGGAATTCTTCTCTTAGCATTCCTCTCTCTCTAGTACGTTGCACCACAAATTCTAGTCACATTAGCACGTGAGAATTCCAATCTGTCCCCTTATCTTGGTGAAATTTTCACTCTACTTGGGCTCTACAAATCCTGTACTACAACACAAGAGTGTTGTGGCAGAGTTAGGAAGGCTGCTGGGCTCACCTCCTGCTTTCTCTCTCTCTCCCAAGGATGACAGTCTTGGAATGCTTGTTCTTCAATTCCTGGAAATGATAGGCCCATATATTTCTACCAGTCTTATGGTTGTTTCTTGTGGAAAACTAAATCCTAACACTGAGGTTTACAATTGAACGTTAGGCTAAAAGCTTCTATCTTTTCATTTCTGTGACTTCTGGGGAATAAACTTGTTTTCAAGTCTGTTGAGTCAACTTCCCTGATGGCAGGTCCAGAAAAGGCGGATCCACCTCTGGTCAGTCCTTGAGGCCTACCTCTGTACTCTGGTATAATTCTATGAGGAGTTTACAAACTTTTCTAGTAATTTTGTGATGTTCAAGAACATATGCCAATCCAGATACCTGGAGAGCTGATTTTACTGCATTTATCAAGAAACTTCTGCTCAGGCTTGAATTTCTCATATTCCACCATGCCCTTCAAACAGAAGGCACAGGATTTACATAAGTTCTTGGCAGATAAATTATCTGTTTTTCTTTTTGTGAACTGTGTATTCTTCAACTCTCACCCTTGACACTCAGTAACTTCCTTCCTCAAAACTGTCTGTCAAGCTTATTTTTAAAAGCTTTTATCCACAGAAACAATGGAAGTAATAATAAAGAGGATTCTTCAACCTGAGGAAAACTGTTACCAAAAGATATGTCTAAGTAGGTTGTTAACTCAAGTTTTTGACTTCTCTTCTTATAAACCTGAACAAACATATCAAGCTGGTTGGTTGACTAAATAGGAGAGTTACATTTACTTGGTAGAAATCACAGAACTATACTTTATAATAACAATCATGTCTACAATGTAAGTTTCAATACAGCATTATTCCATTTTCTGTTGCTATAACAAAATACCAGAGGCTGGGTCCTTTATAAAGTAGTTTAGTTAGTTCACACTTTTGGAAGCGGAAAATCCAAAAGCAGGTGAACCCATTGATTTGGCCTCTAGTGAAGATCACATGGCAGATAGCACAATGGCAAGAGTACATGTGACAGAGAGATCACATGATGAGATAAGAAGCCAGAGAGGAATCCATGGGTCATGCTTACTCTTATAACAACACATTCCTGCAGGAACTAACCAGGGTTTCAACATTAATCTGTTTGGAGAGTAGCACCCTTAACAACCTAACTACTTTGCATTAAGCCCTACCTTTTAAAGGTTCTACCACCTCTCAACAATGCCACATTCGGGATGAAACTTCTAAAACACAAACCTTTCAGAAACACACTTAAACCATTTCCAAACCACAGCAGATACCAAGGAAAGATGTATGATGTCCAAAAGAGACAAATTTCCAGTAAAAAGGGACTGCTTGGATCATTATACTATAAATAACAGTATCATAATAGTTGATGCTTTTTACTCCTTTGTAACTGGAGAAATCTGTGTAAGCTTTCTCAATTGTAGAGATTTTAACTGTTTTCTTGAAATTAAACATATATTTCATAACTTTTCTTTAAATTTGCTATTCACTGTGTCCATATTGTATTTTTCTAAAAGTTTCTTTTATTCTTAGAATATTTCCAGTGCAAACATAGTTTGACAACAATAAAAGGTAAAAGGATTTACTATTTTTACAATATGATGTCAAAAAAGTGAATTAATTTTTGTTTATACTGAGAGATATTTAATAATTAGATTAAAACAGTATTTCCTTTCTCACCATGTACAGAGATGCAATGCTATTCTTTTCAGGGAGATAATGTTGAAACCCACACAGATTAAATAAAACAACTGGGGTAGTAAAAGGCCTAAAAATCAGCTTGTAGGATGGTAAGTAGTCCTGGGGGGGGGGGGATCTAACCAAGTAATAGAAGCTCTCTTATCACTTATCACACAATATTTTAGTAGCCATTAGAATTAATAATATCAATGTCTATTTCCCATGATACAAGATAAATTTCTTGAGTTTGGAAACAGGTTTTATCTTCTAAAATGTTGCATCTATGTACATGTCTAGCACTTAATGTATGTTCAATAAACACTGCAAGGAATAAATGAATAAACAAAAACGGTCACCCAACCTTCACCTCTCTACAGAAAGAAGCTATATTTCTTCACAAAACAGATTGAAAATTAAATATATTAATAAGATTTTCTGACTTACCCATGCAACATATATCCTTTATCTGAAATGCAGGGAAATTTTTAAACAGATATCAAACTTTTTTGGTAAAGATTTTTTTAGATCCTTTTTTGGTAAAGGATCTAACAAGTTCTCTTCATTCTTGAAATCTTAGAGTTTTATCAATTTCTTTCTTTCTTTTTTTTTTTTTGTTTGGTACTGGGGATTGAACTCAGGGGCATTCTACCTCCGAGCTACACCTTCAGCCCTATTTTTTTATTCTTTATTTTGAAACAGGGTCTCACTAAGTTGCGGAGGGCCTAAGTAGCTGAGGCTGGCCGTGAACCCAGATCCTCCAGTCTCAGCCTCCCAAATGCTGGGATTACAAGCGTGTGCCACCACGCCCGGCTTGTCAATTTCTTTTGTGCAACTTAATGTCTACAATAATAGCATAATTAACCTCTTTGCAACATCTCATAGCAAATATTCCACAGAATAAAAGTTACTACATGTCCTTTAACATAATACGAACCAACATTACGAGTGTAAGGGATGAATTCTGTCCCCTTCAAAATTCTTATGGAAGTTTCTAACTCCTAACTCCTCAAAATATGACTATATTTGAAGATAGGTTCTTTAAAAAGTGATTAGGTTAAATAAAATTGTTAGGTTGGTTGCCAATCCAATCTGTGAGTGTCCCATGAAAGAAAATTTGGGTACGTAAGAGACACCACGGGCAAGCATAGGCACCAACTGAGAACACAGTGAGGAGGCAGCTGTCTGGAAGGCACGGAGAAAGGTCTCACAAGAAACTAATCCTGATGATACCGTGATCTTGGACTTTTCCAGCCTCCAGAACTGTGAGAAAGTAAAGTTCTGTTGCTCAAGCCAACCAATCTCTATTTTGTAATGACAGCCCTAACAAACTAATAAGCAATGACAACATAAATCAGCACATTTATAGTTCTGCTCAAATGATGGCTGACAAAAATATTATGTAGCAATTCAGATTAGCTTTGTTAGTAAGCAAACACCATGCTATTTCTAGAAAAATCATTGTACAATGTAAGAAAAAGATGGTCCTATAGAAATAAGTGCACACAGTATGTACTGGACTATAAAACAGATTCCAGCATAATTATGAAATTTAACAGAAAATATATCTGAAAATACAATTAAAAACTGAATATACAATATGCCAATACTCTTCAGATTTTAGTAATCCTGAAACAAAAGGATTGTTAGAGAAACCTGGATTTGTTTGTATAATGGTTTTAAAGTATCTGTCTACAAAACTTGGTTCTTTACCAACTAAAGGTAAGTAAATTTTTTTTCAAAGTTGGAAATATTAAAATTACCTGTAAAAATAGTATCATTGCAAACTTTACTCTTCTTTTTCAAGATGAGCTTCTGTTCTTCCAACAGCTATTGTGTGGACTGAATGTATAGTTAAACTCTTATAGATTCAGCAGCCACATTTTGGATTGGATATTAGGAAATTTAATGTTCAAATATCAGCACAAATTTGAGTTTCACAATGAGTTATGTAATTTTATTTTTGAACTTGCAAATATAAAAGAATTAGTTCTTAAGATAGTATCAGAAAAAGTGACTATATAAGAAAGAAAGAAAGAAAGAAAGAAAAAAGAAAGAAAGAAAGAGTGAATGCTTGAGGTGAAGTATGAAATATGACAGTGAGGAGATGGTTGTTACCATAGGGTGTTACTTTGGATATGCGAGTTAACCTAAGACTCACTTCTTTTCTTGAAAAATAAAGGGGTTAGAAATGCTTTCAAACCATATGATTTAATGAGTTAGTAAGTTTCAGTAAAAATTTTAAAAGGAATCATTGAGGCTCACACAAAGAGAACTAACAGAACTTGCTAATTACCTTTATTTAAATTAACTTCAAATTACTTTGTTTGTTTTGCTAGGAAATTACCCAAATAACTACACTCTCAGAATTGAAGTCATAAAGGGGCCTCTGAGATACAATCACTCCTATATTAACAAATACCATATGAAAAATTTCCTAGTATAGTGGCTAGAACTTAGGAGGTACCATTAATTGGAGCTATTATTTTTATTTGTTTTGGAATAGCACTCTTTTAAGCCACTATAACTTTGAATCTTTGTTCTTTAGGCTCTTGCATTATTTTCCTGATAGCTTTATGTAATTAGGCAATTCAGTAATCATTCCTTCTGCATGAAAACTAGTAATAAAATGGAACATGGGTCAAATTATAAACCACAGAATCCAGCTAGAAATCTTTCAGCATAAAACAAAATCATAAAAATGAAATAGTAATCTTTAGGAAAATAAATGCTAGTATCTGGGTTATATTTTATTCACAAAGATAGCATTAAAAATTAATACTTTCTTAACAAAAATATACAATATTTTAGAACTATTTTTATATAAACTTAAAAGTCTTTGCAGAATTTTACTTTCACATTTTTATACAATATAAAGAGCAATTAAAAATTGATAACCATCCATGCTGAAAATATAAATAAATTTAAAAAAAATTAAAAAAAAATAAAGTAATGTAAGCACATTGCAGTTCCCACACACAAAAAAATTGATAACCAATCTTATTTTCTAAGTGATTTATAGAAATTGATGACAGTACAGAAGTTACTGATTTTGAACATGTCAGTTATTAAGATTTGATAACAAAAATTTATCAAAAGGTATAATAGGCAAAACAAATGACTATGTATTATGTGTAATTTTAACTTTCTTTGTAGATGGTATAATTGCATTATATTCTGATTATTTTGCTATAAAACTAAGAACAAAAAAAATATTCCTTTATAGACTGCTCTTTCTATGCAAGGGCAAAGAAGTCATTGTCAGAATTTTTCACCCGATTTAGCTGTCAATCAAGAAACAATGTATGGAGCCAGGCTTTGGGTAGATGGATTGGGTTAGGGTACTTTACAGTCTGCTTTAAGTATCTTTCTCTTGAGTTACTCTTTGAGGAAAGTACACTTCCAGGCAGTGCATATTATTCTTTAGTGATAGGTAATGGGTACCAAAGTAAACTCAAGACATGATGCTAGGAGAGAACTTAGTATGAGCCATCTTTTTTTCCAGGTTACCCTGTAGACAGAGCAGTACCATAATCAGATTATGCAGTTATGAATTACATAATGAATTTAATTTTGAATCCTTACAACCTTCAAATAAATATATTAATAGATAATATAACATAGTGTTGAAGAGGACAGACTGTTTTGTTAGGCTTTTTATGTAAAAATTCTGCTTTGTTATTTGCCAGCTGTGTTACTCTAATAGATAACTTATATTGTTTCCTTATCTGTAAAACAGAAAAATAACAGTAACTAGCTACTGAAATTACTGAGTAGATTAAATGAGAAAAGTTTTACAAAGGGCTCAGTTAAAAAAAAAAAGGGGGGGGGGGACTGATTTTCCATACTTGGTTTCAGCTGTTGAAGTGTGAATGGCATTTATATTCATTCATATTCATATTCTCATATTCTCTCTCTCCACTTCATAGTTAACTAAAGATAAAGATGTTAAGTATTTTTAGACTAAGGGAAGGAGGGAGGGGGACGGGATAATTTTACAAGGTTCAGAGTGCTTTATTTTTATTTTTTTTTTTTAGTGAATATGAGGTTGGATGATACAGAGATCAGAATGCTCAAGGGTTCCTAGTATTTTTGACAGCATAGCATCACCTAGAAAACACTAGTGTAGGCAGAGATTCTCAGAAGATCTATGAATTTTCTTCCAATGTTTCACTGACATTTTGTTTTCCAATAATGTAGTTTATACTAATTCTTGGTACAAAATTAGATAATAGGAATAAATTAATTTTTTTCAACCATAAAAAGCTGGCAGTCAAGCCGGGCGTGGTGGCGCATGCTTGTAATCCCAGCATTCGGGAGGCTGAGACAGGAGGATCCGGGTTCGCGGCCAGCCTCAGCTACCTAGTGAGGCACTCCGCAACTTAGTGAGACTCGGTTTCAAAATAAAGAATAAAAAATAGGGCTTGGGGGTGTAGCTCAGAGGTAGAACGCCCCTGAGTTCAATCCCCAGATCCGGCAAAAAAAAAAAAAAAAAAAAAAAAAAAAAAAAAAAAAAAAAAAAAAAAAAAAAAAAAAAAAAAAAAAAAAA